>MU716536.1:491475-528284 GCA_026770625.1 Nicotiana glauca | reverse complement strand
CGAACGGATTTGATTACAGCTTGTTGGAAGAATAATATCGAGGTTCGAGTTTATTCTGAATATTGACGTGAGGTTCTGATTTTGAGTATGATTTCGAAAATCTGCTGTGGTATTAGTCAAAAGGGAGTGGTTTCATGAATGGTTGATCTGAGAAATGGCTACGGTTTTCTATGTGTTTCATTGTCATTGATAGGATATGAAGTGTTGGAATGGGGATTTAGCTAATGAGAGGTTTCTATCAGTATATGGTTGTTATAGACAGCTAGTGTGAACAGAAGTTATCATTGCAGGTGCTGGATTATATGGTATATCATGTGATTTCATTTGAGTATGCGAGTATGGGTTGTTACAGCTGGTTCGGGACTATTCAAAGTATAGGTGCGAGGTTTGATCATATTGATGGTTTCAGAAGTGAAAAGATAGTTCTCTGAATTATGGGCTAGATTGGATTGGGTAATTTCTACTATATTGTGTTGTTGGACATATGCAAGATAGGGTGACGTGGGATCACCCCGGGTATATGCTTGGTAGGGTCTTTCAGCTATTGGTTGGCTTCTAGGACAACTCTGGGCACGCTCGAGGACGAGCGTTTGTCTAAGTTGGGGAGGATGTGACGACCCGGCCTGTTGTCACGTGAGTTACCGTCCCGTTTCGCCCATATCATGTCGTTCTATGTTTCAATATCAGTATTTGAGTTGATCGGATAGAATTGAATTGGTTTTAGTTGGAAATGAGACACATAGTCTCTTAGAAGAAAGATTGTTTTGGAAAAGTCAACCGGAAGTTGACTATATAGTTAGGAGGTTCGGATGTGAATTCCGGTGATTTGGTTAGCTCCGGGAGGTAATTTTTGGCTTAGGAGTGCGATCGGAATTGATTTTGAGGCTCGGTGTAGAATTTGGCTTGAATTGGCGAAGTTTGAATTATGGCGAATTCCAGTTGATAGGTGCTATTTTGATCTGAGGGTCGGAATGGAATTCCGAGAATTGCAGTAGATTTGTTAGGTGATTTTGGATATGTCTATAAATTTTCAGGTCATTCGGACGTCGTTTGGGGTTTTTGATCGAATGTGCAATTCGGAAGTTTTTGAGAAACTTAGGCTTTGATTTGATGAAAATTGAGGATTTTGATGTTAACGATGGTGTTTTGATGATTCGAGCAAGTTTGAATAAGGGAATAGATCGTGTTTGTGCTTTTGGTTGGGGTCCTAGGGGCCTCGGGGTGAATTCGGGTGGTTGAACGAGAGAGTTTGAAGTTAGAAGTTTTGCTGGTTTTGTTGAAGCAGGTATTTCCGCATCTGCGGAAGGGAGACCGCAGATGCGGCTTCGCGGAAGCGGAAGAAGCTCCACAGGTGCGAAATGGTGAGGGTTCAGCAGTTTCCACATAAGCGGAAGTATTGACCGCAGGAGCGGTATAGCAGATGCGAGTTTTGGACCGCAGAAGCGGTCATGCACCTTAAGCGAAAGTCCGCAGAAGCGCAAAGAGACCGTAGAAGCGGTCACCGCAGAAGTGGTTATGGACCGCAGAAGCGGTCCTGGGCAAAATGAAGAAAACCGCAGAAGCGTAAGAATACTGCATAAGTGGAAGTTGCATAAGCGACATTTGTGTCGCAGAAGCGGAAATAGGCCTGGGCAGAAAAGGTTTTAAAGTGTCATTTTGTTCCGCGAGTTAAGCTATTTTCCTCCATATTTGAACGTCCTTGGGAGCTTTTGGACGGGAATTTCAGAGGGACTCAAGAGGAATCGACGTGAGGTAAGAATCTTGGCCTTAAAACACGATTATATTATGAAATTGGTCTAGAAATTCATTGAAATTGAGCCTAAAATTATGAACTAGGGCTTGAGTTTTTAACAATTTCAAATTGGAATTTGATAGGTCATATGAGCTCGAATTTGGGAGTTCTTGGTATGTATGGACTCGTGGCGAGACGAGAAATCTGGTAATGTAAGTTTTGTAATTTTTCGAGAAGCGGGCCTGGGGCTCGGGTTTTGCAAATTTCGTGAATTTCGATATGTTTTGATAGTTTTCGATTGGGCATTGTCCCATTTGCATATTGTAATGTATTCGCTCTGGTTTTGGTTAGATTCGACACGCGTGGAGGCCAATTTGAGGGGCAAAGGCGTCGCGAGCGAGGAATTTCACCGGTTCGAGGTGAGTAATAGTTGTGAATGATATCCTGAGGGTTTGAAACCCCGGATTTGCACATCATAATGCTGTATTATGGTGACTTGCACGCCAAGTATGAGCGTGGGGTAGAGCACTGTTGGGGATTGTGACTTGGTCCATCCCGGCTGTTTATTTTACTGCGTGATTGATTGAAAACTACTTGATGCTATCATGCTTTGGGCTGATGGCCATGTTTTGTGGTTCGTGCCGATAATTCGAATCCTTCAGGGATTGATATCACTGTTTTTGCATTATGTTGCATATTATTTGAACTCGATCCAAGGTTCTAAATATTGTTTGCAAACTCAGCCATCTTTCTAAGATTTGAAAACTTAAATGATATTTTTCTGACGTTTTGAGTTGAGAACTGCTATTTTACTATTGCCCAAGGGGCTTATGTGCATTGCTGGACTGAGATATGGATCGGGCTGCACGACGCAGCAATATATTCATATACATGCATGGATCGGACTTCACGCTACAGTAATATATTATATGGATCGGGATGCATGCCGCAGTGATATATTATGTGGATCGGACTGCATGCTGCAGTATTATAGCACTTCGGCTGTAGGAGCCCCTCCGGAGTCTATACACATCCCTAGTGAGCGTAGGGTACCCAAATGGATTGGGCTGCGCGCCGCAGCGGTCATGTGCATTGCATTGCATTCATTCCTGATAGTACTACGTGGCATGACTTTTAGCACTCACATATCATTGGCATACATGCTATTACTTGCCTTGTTGACCAGATACCCTGGTGTTACATGTTAAGGAGTGCTGAGCCCGGGAGGTTGATGTTGTACTTTGTGAGTTGGGAGTGAGCCCGAGAGGTTGATGTTGTACTTTGTGAGTTAGGAGTGAGCCCGCGGGGCTGATACTGCACTGAGAGGTTGATACTGATCCCGAGGGGCAGATTTCTGATTATTCCCTACTTGATGAAATTATTTTCGCAACTTTTGAAAAGGCATATTTGCAAAAGAGATTTTTAACTGAGCTTGAGATTTTCTAAAGGATTTTCTCGGTGTTACGGTTTTTACTATTTTTATAAAAGGGTTGTACAGTCTGTTATAGCATTTTGGAGTGCTCATACATGTTTTCTTATCGCTCAGATATTATTCGCTTTTATTACCACTGAGTTGGAAGTACTCACTTTACTCCCTGCACCTCGCGTGCAGTTGCAGGTACTGTTCACCCGGTAGCGGGTTAGTAGCGAATTGAAGGTATTGCTATCGTAGCTAAGTAAGGTGACCGCCGGCGTTGGCGGCACCGAGATTCTTCTTCTTCTTTATTTCTAGATTTTACTCTATGTATTATAGACTTTAAAATTTTAATAAAGACCCTCCTACATGCTCGTGACTTGTGACACCCCGGTCGGGCTGAGTTAGGCTATAATATCGATAATTAATGTTCTTTAAGTTGCATTTTCCATCTATTTATGTTTAGTAAGTGTTAAAGAAACAAATTGGGTTAGTTGGCTGGCCTTGTCTTCACGAGAGGCGCCATCACGACCGGGTATGGAGATTGGGTCATGACAGCATACTTGATATGAGACCGCATAACCCATCACATAGTAAGCAAAAAAAAAGTTTCTTTTGTCTCTGATGACTTTCCCTGATCTCTTTCACTCACTCCTACAATGTTATAGCAACCGGCATGGCACCAAAGAGTTCTAATCCAACATGAACACTGGTCGGTGGTCGACAGAAACAAGCTTCCAAATCTAGAGAACAAGCACAACAAGCAAAATGTCAGCGGTCTCAGGCACATATTAGAACTGCGCACTCCTACCAATCTGAAGAGGAGGGGTCACAAAGTGACCTGAGACCTCCGGTTGATCTACAAGCTAAGGCACGAAGGAAGCTGGTACAGGACCTTAACCTTCGATTTGGGGTCAAGGGCTCCCTAAATTGATACAAAGCAGCGCTCTCAAAGAGGAAAAATAGCGAGGAAAAGCAATTGAGCTTAAACGGGCTGTCAGACCATTACCCTCACATACTCGAGAATATCAAGCAGAGGAAGTGGGAGTTTTTCACTGATGTAACGACCCATCTAGTCGTTTTGCCTTTTAGAACCCCGTTTCCCGTGATTTCTTTAGCTAATTTATGACTTGCGGGGATGGTTGGTTCATGAGTTACAAGAGTTTTGAGTGGAATATATCCAAATGTTTCTTTAGGATTCTCTTAAAAGTCCAAGTTTGACTACAGTCAACTTTTTGGGAAAGCGGACCCAGATTCATAATTTAACGGTCCCAAATGAGGGGAAAATATGGGAGTTGGGCGTATGTCTGGAATCGAATTCCGAGGTCCCTAGCCCGAGTAATGAATTTTTATTAGAAACTGTTAAATTGAAGTTTTAAAGAATTAAAGAAACTTAGAAATCATTGATTTGCTAGGTATCTGGCTCGTATTTTTGTTTCGAAGATTGGTACAGGTCCGAAATATCGTTTAAGACTTGCCCATAAAATTTGGTGTCAATTCGAGTAGTTTAAAGGCGTTTTGACAAGTTAGAGGAGAATTAAGAACTTGAAGTTCATTAGTTTGATTTATTTGGTTTTAGGGGGTGGTTCCTAAATTTAGCCTTTTTTCGGGTGTTCTGAGGGTTCGAGTAGGTCTGTCTTGTGATTTCAGACTTGTCGGTATGTTCGTGCAGGGCTCAATAACCCGAGCATCAGACGGGCGAGGCTCGAGTAAAGTTGAAATTTTGAGAAAGAGCTGAGTTGCTGCTTCTGTCATAACCACATCTGCGGTTCTTGGGCAGCAGATACGGGACCGCATGTGCAGTCAAAACTCCGCAGAAGCGGCAAGGGGCGACCCAGGACAAGACCGCAGAAGAGGCTCCCCAGCCGCAGATGCGGCTCCGCAGAAGTGGACCTTAGAACGCAAAAGCAGTTCCTTCCCTTTTATCCAATTCTGCAGATGCGGCTCTTCTTCCGCATGTACGGTACCGCAGGTGCGGTCCCCTAACCGCATATGCGAAAATCGCTGGGCAGTGAGCTTTATTTAATTCGAGCTCAAAGACCATTTATATCATTCTTCTCCACACTTAGGCGATTTGGGAGCTTCCAAGAGGGGATTTCAACATAGCATTGTGAAGTAAGTTACTTCCATTCATACTTAGTTTAAATACATGTATATTAAGTATATTATACACTAAAAAGTTTGGTAAAATCAAAGGGTTAGAGTTAGACCTAGGGTTTTAATAAAACTAAGATTTAACTATGAAATTTGCTATGAAATGAACTAGAAATCATATATTATTGGTCCTTGGGTTGTAGGGAACAATTTTCTTCAAAAAATCTCGGAATCGGGGCACGCGGGTCCAGGGTCGGAATTTACGGAACTTGTCAGAAAGGTTGGGAAATGGCTTAAATAGTTAGAGTTCGACCTTGTAAACCTATATTGACTAGTTCTTACTTCCTTTAACTAGTTTGTGATTGTTCGGCTCTGGATTGAGGGCTTGGGCTTGTTCTTGATATTGGAAGTGCGCTTTGGAGCGAGGTGAGTCTCCTTTCTAACCTTGTAAGAGGGAATTATCCCATAGGTATAATAATTGAGAACTTTATATTAATTGCGGATGAGAGTCCACACGTAGCTACTATGATATTAATTGTTGGGTAGTTTAGGACCCACATCATGCCTAATACGTGATTATCTTGATATTAGCTTGTTAATATGATCATTTACGATATGTTAGATACTTCGAAGAAATGAAAGTGAACATGTGAACTTCTTAAACACTTGTAAGAATTTATTTGTATATAAATGTGCTTCGTGTGTAAATAGATGCATCTATGGTTCGTGTCGTTTGACCTTCAGCAGTGCACAGTTTATTTTCTATTGAAGCGGGCCGTCGACCTCGGCATAAGTGTTTAAGAAATGTAAATGGTTAATTGAAATATGGTCGAGAACATGATTTTTCTTCTCTTTTAAATCTGTAAATTATTTGAGACTTTTATGCTTAGCATAGCACATTATTATTATGTTATGTTGACCCTAGTAAGTATCAAGTAGACATCTCATCTCTACTTCATCGAGATCAGATGGGATACTCAAGGGGTACATATTGTTTATGTACTCATATTACGCTTCTGTACTTAATTGTATAGGATCTGAGGTAGTTACATCTAGTTACCAGTCTGGTGCATGCCCTTGAGCTTGTGGCAGAGACTTCCACGTTGAGCTGCTTCCTTCCTATGCCGTTCAGCAGCCAGATGGAGTCTTCCTTTTACTTTTGTTGTCTTTCCCTATCTCAGACAGTAGGATAGAGATGTCACTACTAGAAATTAGGTTTATGGCAACCCTTCCAAAACCGTGGCAATAGATACACTAGCCGTTCCTATAGGGCTATCAGAATGGATTTGGAGGCGTTCTGGGATTTAGTATTACAATAGGTTTATTGGAACGGTTATTTGTAACAGTTTCAAAACCGTCTCCATATAGGGGGTATTGTAACGGTTATGTTACTGTTATCATTGTTCTATCTACAGGAACGGTTGTATTTTCTTTTGAGATAGTTATAAACTGTTGTGGTATAATTATTCCTGCGATTTTTTAAATCTATTGCAACAAATTTGATGATATATTGCAATGGTTTTTGTGATATTGGAACAATTATCAGTACCCTACTGCAATAGATATTGTTACATATTGCAACGGTTATTAGGGGATGCTATTATTATTTGCTAGGTCTACTTGAACGGTTATATGCTCTATTGCAACAATTCACAATTGAATTTCTGATATTTACGGAAGCACAATGAGGAATATTTTCCTATGCAATGAAATTTTTTATCTCATAACATATATAAACCACAAAATAAAATAAAAATATCCAACTAGCATTACTCATATACAAAAACAAAATGTGAATACATTGTTTGATGAACCATTCAAAAGTCAAAATAAATGAGTTTGCATACAAAAAGTTCTAAACTAAAATATCTTTTGAACATGATGATATAAAGTTTAACAACGATCAACAACACTCAAGTAAGGTCTTCGTCACTGCTTTCTTCCACAATCGCTGCACCTACAAAAGACAACCAGAAATAATTAAATAAATTTTTTAAAAGATAATTGAATCACAAAGTAATTGAACGACCAATTTGATAACTCCAAAATTTTCATGCGCTTTAAATTCTTACATTTTTCAGCAAAGTTTCCTTTGTAAATACGACAATCCCAAAATTTTTAACCCACTCAAAACATCATTATACTTGTGGTGACTATCCAAATTAGAAAACATAAGGAGATACATCTAACTAGGGAAGTAACAAAACTATATATCACTTCTCTGATAGGAAAACAAAACTAGGGAAGTAACAAAACTATATAGCACTTCTCTGATCAGAAAACAAAACTAGGGAAGTGACAAAACTATATATCCAAATCAGAAAACATAAGGAGATACATCTAACTAGGGAAGTAACAAAACTATATAGCAAGAAAAAGGGAAGACAGCCCTCAAATATATTGGCCAAACGCAGGCCTTTGAACTCTTGTAGCACTTCTCTGATCATTCATTTTTTTAAAGTTGTTCTGAAACTAAGAAAATTTGAAACTTTTAGCCAGACAAAATATATTGTTCTTCTATGGAAACAAGAGGAAGTGATAGGCATAATTGTGTGACTCTTCAGTTTTTAAACTCCAATAGCGGAGCATGAAGATTAACATATACAACCCTAGTTGTAGCCAAAAGTATAATTTTTTACCAGATTTTAGCTCAGGACAAAGTGATCCTTCTATGAATATGTAGAGAGCATATGACCGCGTATATAGAAATTACCCTCCCACATAAATACTCCGAAAAACAACTGATATTTGATTCCATATTGCACGCAATTTAGTTGGGTAATTGTAACGACCCGACCGATCGTTTTAAGAAATTAAGCTCCGTTCGGCGGCATAAGATCTGGAACAGCTTCGGAATATGAGTATCGACTTACGTGCATAGTGGAATTTGGCTTTCGGATGGTTTAGGGTCAAATTTAGAGAAGAAACCTTGTTTTGGAAGTTAGAACGGTGAAAAGTTGACCAGAATTGGACTTTTGGGTAAACCACCCCAGAATGGGCCGTGGATGATCTCCATAACTTCGTATGGTGATTTTGAACTTAGGTGCACGTCCGGATTCAGATTTGGAGGTCCGCAGAGTAATAGAGTCATTTCGGCGAAAGTTGAAGTTGGAAAATGAAGAAGTTTGACCCACAATTGAATTTTGAGATATCAAGGTTAGAATGTGATTCCGAGAGTTGGAACAGCTCCGTTATGTCATTTTGGACTTGTCTGCAAAATTTTGCATCATTCCGAGTTGAATTGATAGGTTTCGGTATGAGTTTCGATATTTGAAGATTTAGAAGTTCATAAACTTGATTTTTGGTTTGATTCGTCGTTTTGATGTTATGTTATATGATTTGAGCGAGTCTGTGTTAGGTTATATGAATTGTGTCTGTGATTGGTTGAGGTCCGGGGGCCCTCAGGTGTGTTCCGGATGCTCAACGGGAAAATTTTGGATTTTGAAAGAAAATATACAGCAGGACTTCTGGTGTTTCCTCTTCTGCGGCTTGGGAACCGCAGAAGCGGCTGGGTCATCGCAGGAGTGAAAAGAGGGCAAGGCAGCTGGGTCCGTAGAAGCGGTGGAAAGTCCGCTGAAGCAGAATTGCTTCAGCGAGTATAAGACTGCAGAAGCGAAATTTGGAATTGAAGTGAGGAGTCGCAGAAGCGGCTCGTGGTCCGCATGTACGGGACCACAGAAGCGGTCCCTTGTCCGCAGAAGAGGAAAGCACTATTCTGAAAAGGGGAAATCTGAGGGATTATTTGAAAAGTTAGAGAAATCAAAATTTAGCTCGGGAGAAGGGGATTTTTGGTGGATTTTGAAGACGAGATGACTGGGTAATGTTTCCTTGACCTCGTTTAGTTGTTTTCTATCAATATCTAGTTAAATCCACCATTAGAATTCGAATTCAAGGTCAAAATTGTGGAAAATTGGATGAAACTTCTTAACATAACTATTGGGTTTTGAGAGGACATTTGACCTCCGATTTGGGTGATTTTTACATGGTTAGACTCGAGAGAGTACGAGGGTTCTGAATATTTGAAAATTATTTGATTCCGAGAAGTTAGCTGGAGGGGCATTTTGGTCATTTTACCTATTTATGCACCATAGCTTTGATTTTCATAGCGGAATCAGTTGTTTGCAATATTATTTACGATATGTAATTGAATTGAATAGATTTGAGCCATTTGGAGTAGGATACTCGTGGCAAAGGCATGGTTTCTAGTGATATCGAGCCGCTTCGAGGTAAGTATCTTGCCTAACCTTGTGTGGGGGACTTCTCCTTAGGAAGTGAGTCTTCCTTGCTAATTGTATTCCTTGTATGCAAGGTGATGAGTGCGTGCTTGGATTTATTTGTGGAAAATTGACCCTTTTTGGCTCCTAGATCCTTATTATCACCGAATATGAAGTTGTTCTTGATACGATTGAGTTCCATGTTAATAGTTTCACCTCTACATGACTTACTTGGAAATTTATTGCCCTTTTTTCGTTATTCTTGTTGCCTAATTGATTTTTTTACTTGTTTAACTGTGGACATTTACCCCTTTATAGTCATACTATCTTTCCTAAATGCTTGTCTTCATTTTGAAAGCCTCATTTCTATCTCTCGTGTAAATAATTGGCCTTAAATTGGGAAGGAGTTAGATATCCCATGTTTAGTTGATATTTACTTAATTATAATTATTTGATTCATGTTAACTTCCTTGTTGTTGAACCGAGTATTATGAAATCGTTGTTTCATATTATTTCTCCCTTGTTGAGTTGTTCTTATTGCGCTTAGTATTTATCTGTTGCGGCTATTCCTTATGAGTTAGTTATACCGTCTTTTGGTGAACAGAATTCCTTGAGTTGATTCTCTTGCTTTGTTCCTATATATACATTATCATTTGTTGTGTTGTACTTGAGATTGTGATGCACGAGGTTTCTGCCGTGCGGTTGTTGATATTGTGATGCACGAGGTCTCTGCCGTGCAGTTGTTGATATTGTGATGCACGAAGTTTCTGCCTTGCAGTTGTTGATATTGTGATGCATGAGGTTTCTGCTGTGCAGTTGTTGATATTGTGATGCACGAGGTTTCTGCCGTGTGGTTGTTTATATTGCGATGCACGAGTTCTCTGCCGTGCAGTTGTTGATATTGTGATGCACGAGGTTTCTGCCGTACGATTATTGATATTGTGATGCACGAGGTTTCTGTCGTGCGGTTGTTGTTGAAAGGTTGCACGAGGTCTTTGCCGTTCTATTGTTGTTACTAATTTTTGCACATGCTGCGTAATAAGGCGGGATATGTTATATGCTTATATATGGGTTGCGCATGTGGCGGAATAAAGTGGGACATTGTTATGCACGTATGGCAAAATAAGGCGGTGCCTATTATATTATTTATGTCACACGTGGCGAAACAAGGTGGGCGATGTCAGGGATTGATTGTATAGAGTAGTGACGGCCTGTGGAGGTATTCCTATTTGTTTTATATTTTTATTTTGGGTTGTTTACCTGTATGAACGTTACCGCTTGGGAGTCGTGTGGGAACATCGTAAGTGCGGTCCGTCCTCCTTTTTATGTTTGTTAGCTAGTAGAATTTTGTTAGAAATATTTGTAAAAGCATACACGTAGCTGAACAATGCTATTAGAGGTGAATTCCTCCTGATTTTTCTAAGGGTGGAGGTACGCCCTCGTTTATCCATTATATTTGTGAGAGTGGCCCTAGTTAGCCAGTTAGTTGTCAGTATGACCATCAGATTGATGGGGCACAGGATGCCAATCGTTAGATTTCAGATGCTGGGTCTTCGCCAGTTGTGGGTTGTCCGAGACTTGGAGAAATTGCGGAAAGAGTTGGATAAGACCTTTTGTGAACATCATTGTAGGATATGAGTTATTGACTTGTTTTTCCCCTTGTCGTGTTGTGATCTTAGGATTTAGATTGTGATTTTGCCTTCGTTTTGTATCATCGTTTATGATATTTTTGTTGTTAATTGTTGTATTCATCCCTTATTGTGAATTGTAGCATTTTTATATGTCATTACCATTATTCCTATGATTATACTGTTTGTTGACAGGTAGGTGTCTCGACTGTTCCTCGCCACTACTCTACCGAGGTTAGTCTTGATACTTACTGGGCACCGCCGTGGTGTGCTCATACTACTCTTCTGCACATTTTTGTTGTGCAGATAAAGGTACTCCCGTTCAGTTCTGTCAGCCTTGGAAGGAGGCGTATCGGTAGAGACTTCAAGGTATATCTGCTACGTCCGCAGACCGAGGAGTCCCTTTCTAGCTTTTCTGTAATAAGTATAGTTCTTCAAGTATTATCTCCATTGTATAGATATTCTTGGGTCAGAGCCTCTTATGTATCCCTTAGCTTGTGATTTGTGAGTTTTCGGGTTTTGAAGAGTTTGTTAGCTTCGAGAATTGTTATGGTATGTGCCGAGCGGCACCTTAAACCCTGATTATTTTACCAGTTCTGTTTTATTTATTTTTTTCCGCAAAGTTTTGGTTTATCTTCCGCACTGTTAGGTTTACCTAGTCATAGGGACTAGGTGCCATCACGAAATGTTCATGGAGGGCGAACTGGGGTCGTGACAAGTTGGTATCGGAGCTCTCGGTTCATAGAAGTCACAGATTACAAGCTGGTTTATTAGAGTCCCATGGATCAGTATGGAGACGTCTATACTTAACTGCGAGAGGCTATGTAACTGTTAGGAAAATTCAACTTCACTTGATTTCCCTGTCGTGCAAGATTTTTGACATCCACAATCCTAAACCTCTGTCTTCTACTATCTCACAGATTGTGAGGACACGTACTACTCGAGGTGATCAGGCACCCGCGCCCCCTACGGTAGCCGTAGGAGGTCGGGGGCGAGGTAGAGATCGAGGACGCACATGTGGTGCAGCGAGAGTGCCTGCGCGAGCTGCCATCGAGGAACTACCAGCAGATCCAGCCGGTCCAGGCACCTGACGCGCCCACAGCTACTACTACCCCAGCTATTCAGGAGACTTTGGCACAGTTCATGAGTATGTACACCACTTTGGCTCAAGCATGATTGCTTCCCCTTGCTGCAGCCACATCCCAGTCGGGGGAGGAGCACAGACTCCCACCGCCCGCACTCCTAAGCAGCGAGCGCATGATGAGTAGGTCTCAGAGATTATTCCTGCACCGCTTGCGGCACCAGTTCAGCCAGGGGCATGGCAGCGGCTTCCCAGCAGGAACAGATGAGACTAGAGAGGTTCAAGAAGTATGGTCCTCCGGTGTTCAGTGGATTAGCATCAGACGATGCCTTGGGGTTTCTTGATGAGTGTTACCGTATTCTCCGTACAATGGGTATCTCTGGATCGAGCGGGGTTCCCTTTAATACTTTTCAGCTTCGAGAGCCGCCTATGATTGGTGGCGCACCTATGAGTTGGACAGCCCAGACGATGCAGCTTCACTGACTTGGACTTAGTTTTCAGATACGTTTCTAAGAGAGTTTGTTCCTCAAAGCCTCAGGGATGCATGGAGCGCGGAGTTTGAGCATTTGCGCCAGGGTGCTATGACCATCTCGGAGTATGCTATCCGTTACACCAGTTTGGCTAGACATGCCTCACCCTTTGTTTCTACTGTTCGCGACAAGGTTCGCCGGTTCATTGAGGGGCTTATTCCTAGCATCAGGTCCAGCATGGCCCGTGAGTTGGAGATGGATATTCCATATCAGCATGTGGTGAACATTTCTATGAGGATAAAGGGTATGCATGCTAGAGAGAGAGATGGCAGGCAGGCTTGTGTGAGAGAGAGTAGACGAGATCAAGAGAGAGAGTTTGAGGAGGCGAGGGGTCCTCGTAGCCCGAGGAGATATACAAGTCCTTAATTTAGGGGTAGGGTGCGTCATGTTAGAGGTTTTGCAGGTCAGCCAATTCAGTTCACGCTTCAGACTCAGCATGGTGACTCAGGTGTTCATGGGTCTTGGAGTACCCGTACCGCACAGTTCCCACCGCCTCGTCAGCAGAGAGTGTGCTTTGAGTGTGGAGATACTAGCCACATGGTGAGATATTGTCCCAGACTTAGGACTGGTGTGTTCCAGCAAGGTATTCAGGCAGGTAGAGGGCGCCCATGAGGGGGAGGCCCGGCTCGTTGATGTGTTCCATATGGTAGGCTTGAGGCTGGTACGCCAGTTGAATGATATTCAGGTACGGATTCAGTTTATTATTGATGGGCACTATCTGTAGTTCGTTTCAGTTCTACTTAATGGAGTGAGTCTCCTTGTTTGTTGTTCCATTTATGGGAGTGTTTCATGATTGTACTCTGTTACGTGATTATCCTGTTGGGAGGTTCTATGAGTGATAGCCGTGTCTATTATCTATTTTTAGCTGTTGTCGAGAGTTACGAGTCTAGTAGTACTTCCTGTTGTCTGTTTTGGTAGGATTTATGTGACTTCTGAGTATTCTTGGTTACGAGCTATGATTTCTATGCTCCACCGGTTTGGGAGCTGGTCTGTGTTGTAAATTGTAGACGGTATTGATCTAGTAAGAGTCTCTAGATGGGTTGATGTGTGCCCTACTTGTGATTCAATGTTGAGGGTGGGACCCTCGAGATTTAAGGTGGTTCGATATGTTGAGACCGGGCTGTGTACTGTGGTGAGATTTATATCAGTATAATATCCTTGTGAGTCCTTTATATGCTTTCATTCTTTCTTGTTAAATGTCCTGGTAGATTTGCATTGTAGAATAATTTGTGCTAGTTTGATTATTTGTTTGTTAGTTCCCTTATGTGTTTCCTTCTCGTATTCAGTCACTTTGGTTCTATGCTTCTTGAATTTTAGCTTGTGGGGTGTATACCCATTGGTGTTGGTTGAGACTTGGTTGTTTGGGTGTTTTGTTATGCAAATTTCGTGGTTATTGTATCATTGCCAACGTTTTGGAGGTTTGAAAAGATTTCCTATTGGATATGAGGCTTATGGCTGGTATAGATTTGATCTCAGGCAAGTATTGCCATCAGAAATATTATCGTGGGCCTATGTGTGAGGTGTCATATTGTGTGGTTGTACCTTGTATGTGTTGGCTTGTATTGAAATAGCTGGTTGCGACTGATATCGGATATGGACTTAGAATCGGGTCTTTTGGGAAAACGGGTGGAAGGTGATAATTCTGTCTTGAAGGCTTAATGATATTGCTATAAGGATAAATTTCAGTTCAGATGGCGTCATTGTGCTTATGTGATTTGGGGTGACATGGGATTACCCGCGGGTGTATGTTGGAAGTGCGCACTCAGTGATTTGAGGACTTCGAGGCGAATCTTAGCACGTACAAGGACGAACGTTGGTTTTAAGAGTGGGAGGATGTAACGACCCGACTAGTCATTTTGAGAAATTAAGCTCCGTTCGGCGGCATAAGTTCTGGAACAGCTTCGAAATATGAGTATCGACTTGTGTGCATGGTGGAATTCGGCTTTTGGATGGTTTAGAGTCAAATTTAGAGAAGAAACCTTGTTTTGGAAGTTAGAACAGTGAAAAGTTGACCGGAATTGGACGTTTGGGTAAACGACCCCAGAATGGGCCATGGATGATCTCCAGAGCTTCGTATGGTGATTTTGGACTTAGGTGCGTGTCCGGATTCGGATTTGGAAGTCCGTACAGTAATAGAGGCATTTCGGAGAATGTTAAAGTTGGAAAACGAAGAAGTTTGACCTACAGTTGACTTTCGAGATATCAGGGTCGGAATGTGATTCGGAGAGTTGGAACAGCTCCGTTATGTCATTTTGGACTTGTCTGCAAAATTTGGCATCATTCAGAGTTGAATTGATAGGTTTCGTCATGAGTTTTTATATTTGAAGATTTAGAAGTTCATAAACTTGATTTTTTGTTTGATTCGTCGTTTCGATGTTGTGTTATATGATTTGGAACTTCGAGCGAGTCCGTGTTAGGTTATATGACTTGTGTGTATGATTGGTTGAGGTCCAGGGGACCTCAGGTGTGTTCCGAATGCTCAACGGGCAAATTTTGGAGTTTGAAAGAAAATTTGCAGCAGGCCTTTTGGTGTTTCCGCTTCTATAGCTTGGGAAACGCCGAAGCGGAGCTGTAGAAGTGGCTGGGTCACCACAGGAGCGAAAAGAGGGCAAGGCAGCTGGGTCCGTAGAAGCGGTGGAAAGTCCGCTGAACCAAAATCGCTTCCGCGAGTGTAAGACCACAGAATTGGAATTTGGACTTTGAAGTGACGAGTCGTAGAAGCAGCTCGTAGTCCGCATGTGCGGGACCGCAGAAGCGATCCCTTTTCCGCCGAAGCGGAAAGCACTATTCTGAAAAGTGGAAATCCGAGGTTTATTTCGAAAGTTAGAAAAATCAAAATTTAGCTCGGGAGAAGGCGATTTTGGGTGGATTTTGAAGAGGAGATCACTGGGTAATATTTCCTTAACCTCATTTAGTTGTTTTCTATCAATATCTAGTTAAATCCACCACTAGAATTCGAATTCAAGGTCAAAATTATGGAAAATTGGATGAAACTCCTTAGACTTAACTATTGTGTTTTGAGGGGAAATGTGACCTCCGATTTGGGAGATTTTTACATGGTTAGACTCGTGAGAGTATGAGGGTTCTGAAAATGTGAAAATTATTCGATTCCGAGATGTTGGCTGGAGGGGCGTTTTGGTCATTTTACCTATTTTCGCGCCCTAGATTTAATTTTAATAGTGAAATTAGTTGTTTGCAATATTATTTACGATGTGTAATTGAATTGAAAAGATTTGAGCCATTTGTAGACGGATACTCATGGCAAAGGCGCGGTTTCTAGTGATATTGAGCCGGTTCGAGGTAAGTATCTTGCCTAACCTTGTGTAGGGGACTTCCCCTTAGGAGTTGACTCTTCCTTGCTAATTGTATTCCTTGTAAGCGAGGTGATGAGTGCGTGCTTGGATTTATTTGTGGAAGATTGCCCCTTTTTGGATCCTAGATCATTATAATTACCGAATATGAAGTTGTTCTTGATATGATTGAGTTCCATGTTAATAGTTTCACCTCTACATGACTTACTTAGAAATTTATTGCCCTTTTTTTGGGTTATTCGTGTTGCCTTATTTATTTTTTTGCTTGTTTAACTGTGGACATTTACCCCTCTATAGTCATACTATTTTTCCTAACTGCTTGTCTTCATTTGGAAAGCCTCATTTCTATCTCTCGTGTAAATAATTGGCCTTAAATTGGGAAGGAGTTAGATATACCATGTTTAGTTGATATTTTCTTAATTGTAATTATTTTATTTATGTTAACTTCCTTGTTGTTGAACTGAGTATTATGAAATCGTTGTTTCATATTATTTCTCCCTTGTTGAGTTTTTCTTATTGCGTTTAGTATTGATTTCTTGTTTTGTTCCAATATATATATATTGTCATTTGTTGGGTTGTACTTGAGATTGTGATGCACGAGATTTCTGCCGTGCGATTGTTAATATTGTGATGCACAAGGTCTCTGCCGTGCGGTTGTTGATATTGTGATGCACGAGGTTTCTGCCGTGCGGTTGTTGATATTGTGATGCACGAGGTTTCTGCCGTGCGGTTGTTGATATTGTGATGCACGAGGTCTCTGCCGTGAGGTTGTTGATATTGTTATGCACAAGGTTTCTGCCATGCGGTTGTTGATATTGTGATGCACGAGATTTCTGCCGTGCGGTTGTTGTCGAAAGGTTGAACGAGGTCATTGCTGTGCTATTGATGTTATTAATGTTTGCACATGCGGCATAATAAGGCGGGATATGTTATATGCTTATATGTGGGTTGCGTATGTGGCGGAATAAGGTGGGACATTGCTATGCACGTGTGGCGAAATAAGGCGGGGTCTATTATATTATTTATTGCACACGTAGCGAAACAAGGTGGGCTATGTCATGGATTGATTGTATAGAGTAGTGACGGCCTGCAGAGGTATTCCTATTTGTTTCATATTGTGATTTTGGGTTGTTTACCTGTATGAACGTTACCGCTTGGGAGTCATGGGGGAACATCATACGTGCGGTCCGTCCTCCTTTTCATGTTTTCTAGCTGGTAAAATTTTGTTAGAAACATTTGCACAAGCATACACATAGCTGAACACTCCTATTAGAGGTGAATTCCTCCTGATTTTTCTAAGGGTAGAGGTACGCCTTCGTTTATCCATTATATTAATGATAGTCGCCCTAGTTAGCCAGTTAGTTGTTGGTATGACCATGAGATTGATGGGGCACAGGATGTCAATCGTTAGATTTCAGATACTGGGTCTTTGCGAGTTGTGGGTTGTCCGAGACTTGGCGAAATTGCGGAAAGAGTTGGATAAGACCTTTTGTGAACATCATTGTAGGATATGAGTTATTGACTTGTTTTTCCCCTTGCTGTGTTGTGATGTTAGGATTTGGATTGTGATTCGGCTGTCATTTTGTATCATCGTTTATGATATTTTTGTTGTTAATTGTTGTATTCATCCCTTATTGTGAATTGTAGCATTTTTGGTCGTTCATGCGTTCCTTACATATTCATATGTCGTTACCATTATTCCTATGATTATACTGTTTGTTGATCGGTAGGTGTCATGACTGTTCCTCGTCACTACTCTACCGAGGTTAGACTTGATACTTACTAGGCACTACCGTGGTGTGCTCATACTACTCTTCTACACATTTTTGTTGTGCAGATACAGGTACTCCCGTTCAGTTCCGTCAGCCTTGGAAGGAGGCGTATCGGTAGAGACTTCAAGGTATATCTGCTACGTCCGTAGACCGAGGAGTCCCTTTCCAGCTTTTCTGTAATAAGTATAGTTCTTCCAGTATTATTTCCTTTGTATAGATATTCTTGGGTCAGAGCCTCTTATGTATCCCTTAGCTTGTGATTTGCGGTTTCTGGTTATTGGGGAGTTTGTTAGCTTCAAAAATTGTTGTGGTTTGTGCCGAGCGGCACCTTAAACCGTGTTTATTTTATCAGTTCAGTTTTATTTATTTTCTTCTGCAAAATTTTGGTTTATCTTCCGCATTTTTAGGCTTACCAAGTCATAGGGACTAGGTGCCATCACGACATATTCATGGAGGGTGAACTGGGGTCCTGACAGTAATAGAAATTATAAAAGAATAAGACAAAAAGGAAAGAACTACCAACACAATTCAAGAACTAACTTAAAAACTTATATTTTAAAGAGCCGTAAAAAAACCATCACTATTTTTTTCCCTTCCTTTTGATAAGTAAAGACAATCATACAGTTAAAATACCCTCATCTATGCAAATCATTACTATATATGAGAAAAACACATAAAAGAGTGAAATTTTTCATAAATGCGAAGAGTATAAAATAAGTGGCAAAGACATAGTGTGACATTCATCGAGGGAGCAGCTTCACCAGAAATATTGAGAATGAAATGATATTGAAATAAATTGATGAAGTATCCCGCAAGCAAGGGACGAAATATCAGAAGGCAGAAGAGTCACACAATTTCCATAAGTTGAATCATTACACAATTATGTCTCTACACAAGAACTTGGCTAAATTAGCAACGCCACATTGAAATCCACCAAGGTCACTTGGGATCTACAAAATCGCTCAACAAAGTAGCATAATCAAATATATCTAGACACAGTCTTCCAAAATGCCAGATTGCTAAAATTGATAACAGAAAACTAAAATTGGTAATGCATTTTTACCTAGTTTAAACCATGGCCTAGCAGATGGAAAATAGAACTGAATGAACATAAAATATTTTCTTACAAAATGGCACTGCATCATACTTAATGTTTGATGTAACACAACCAAGATTTTATAGCTCAACTGTTGAGGCATAAGCTATTGAACTGTATAGAGAGAGAGGGGAATACAATAGCTTTTGGGGGAGTAGAGAAGAATTTTGTACACTAGAGGAATACAACAGAATGCGCACATGAAGTACCAATGTATGACAGCAGATCTCACAAAAATTATTAAATTGTCAATGAATTAATACCTGGAATGAGTTGGCCTTCTTTGTTGGTAGCAGTAGATGTACGATGGATTGGTTGCAATGTTGTTTGCTGAGCAGATGAAACTTCTCCTAATGAATTATCACCCAATGCTGCTAGAATAATATTAGCATCAATATCAATTCCTGAAAAGGAGTATCAAAATGATTTTCCACAATAACGAACAAGACAACGAACATCGATAGCAAATATTTTAACAAATAGTGACTATTAGATTTGGATGTGAGATCTCCAATCATGTGTATTCTTTTATGAAATACATAACAAGCTCCAAGAACAAGGCACATGAGAGAACAGAAGTAAGAACTATTTTCAAAGCTACATTTCAGTAAAAAGATACATCGTATAAAGTGTAAGAACTCACATTAAACTTATATGGGTAACTGAGAACTACATGAATCAGACAAATAAAGTAAAAATTCACACAGAAATAACAGCATAGGCTTCTCTAATTGCAGAAAATTATTGATTTTTACTATTTTAACATCACTGCGAAATGTCTAAAATTAACTTTCACTAGTTTTTTTTCGATTCTTTCAAGGTTGACATTGGTTTTTGACATAGTTATCGAACAATCATAACTCGTGCAGTGAAAATAATACGTGGAAATTGAGAATAAAAATAGCAATTAATGAACAATGAGAAGGAGGATAGCAAACTTACGAATTTTCAGCCACTTCCCTAGTCAGCTTCTCTAGTTTGCTTTTCTTTTTCTCTTAAACCTTTTGGATTGGTTCTAACAAAATTCCTAAATGAGGAACCAATACTGAAAAAAGAAAATTCAGGCTCAACTTTTAAAAAATAGTAAACTATAAATAGAGTATTTTTTGTATTTATTTTATACACATATTTTTTTATCTTTCTATTTTATGAACACTGTTATTCTCATTTTATAACACTTTCCAACAGTACTTACGAAAACAACTAATGATAATGTTATAATGCAAATTGTTAACCGGCCAAGAATAGTGATTAACAGTTTGCAGCAATAACGTAGAGAAAGAAGAAAAATTACAGCAGTAACGCAGAGAAAGAAGAAAAATTACAGTAGTAACGCAGATCAAAAGAAGAAAAAAATAGCAATGGCCAAGAAGAAGAAGAAAGAAATATACATATCTGGAATTTTTTAAAGTTCCAATATTTAAGGAGTTACCTCTTTTTCTTATTTGAACATAAAGTCCTACAGTTATACCAACCAAAGAAAATCACCACATTACTATTGTTGATACATTATTTATAACTGAAATAGGATGTAAACTTTTTTAGATAAAAACTATAGTTGTTACCAACAATGAATGAAATAGATTTTTAGCATATCAAATCAACAGAAAACTAAAGAACAATAAAGAACACTAAGACAGACCTCCTTCGAGGTAGTGAACCGTGATGGAACAAACCTCATAAATGAACATATCATAGTTTTGTGATGGAAGAATAGATTGAAAACATACCATTTGAAATAATTCTTGAGTAGCTGATATAAATTGAGTCATGTTTCATATTCCTATAGTTGTCCCAATTTGCACTATGTTCTCTCTATTTCTTCTTCCAATAGGTACTTTTTCAACTATAGTTTACTAATTTCAAAGTGAAACTACTAGATGAAGAGTATAGAGTGAACTTTCATGTGCATGCATATTACTCTATCTGTCATAAGAGTAAAAGCTACCAGATGAAGAGTTGGACTTTCCATTACTGCTTCTATGTTGTTGGTGGACTCTCTCATTTTCCCAGATATTTCGATGTCTCTTCACTTATCCAAGTCTTCTGCAATTTTAATTCAGTTTTTTCTAGTTACAAATCTGAATAAATGATAAATATACAGAGTACTTATATTATAACATGTATCTCCATCATTAGGTATTTATGCTCGAGCTACAATGATGTTGACACCATCCTTCTGGATAACCGCTAATAAGGAATGTGACATTGGTACAAGAAGTCAAACATATACTACAAGTAAGGTGCAACTCGTGTATCATGATGTGTACTTATAAAAATTCTTCCTTTCAAACTTTAAATTCAGTAGGATATGATAACTACGAAATGTAGATACAATCAACAACAAACCTAGTTTGATCCTATTAATAGGGTCTGGGGAGGGTAGTGCATGCACAGATCTTACCCCTACCCTCATAGAGATAGAGAGGATGTTTCAAATAGACCCTCTACTCAAAGAATAATGAAAAGTACATTGTGACCTAAAAGTATAACTAATATATCCTCCAACCAAGTATTTTCACAGTTCTGGGTATGTTAGCGACTAAGTCTAGAACTAGTAGTAGTGATTAAGATGAAGGACAAATGTTCCTTTTTCTTTTTTATTCTGTAAAGGTAACCTATACTACATTATAGTAGTAAAAGAAATGAATGGTAAAAAAAGATAAATCATTATTTGGATCTTAAAAACTAAAAGTTGAAAGGTACAGAGATAAGAAAAATATTTGCTGCAGAACTCAATTTGAACTTGAACAAACTCAATGTTGAAGAAAGTTTAAAGTTTGGTTGCAATCACCTATAGCTATAGTAAAATAATTATGATTCTTCCGCTCTTATGACACGAACAGAGTAGCGATGGGGTAGGAGTTAGTTAACAATGCCAATACCTAGGAAAGATACGCCACTAGTGACACACATCTTCTTCTCTTCAACTACATTAATGTTCTATTGTACTGCATGTATCAGATGTCCTCTAGGATTTCCAATAGATAATGGCACTATATTTGCTATTTAGATATTGTGTTTTCTGCTTGGAAACTCCATTCTTGACTTAATAGAGGTTTTTATTCATGAACCTACTTTCCGTCGTCCCCGATTATATTACTTATGTTCTTCTTTTTATATATAAACAAAGAAAGAAACGATCTCTCATATGTTGTACAAATAGATACCCTTGAGAGCTTAAAGAACAAAATACCAAGATAAAAGATAAAAGGATAAAACGAAAAACACAAACATGCACACAAACAGAGGGTAAAAATAAGCAACCCACCAATATCGATAGCAAACATCGATCATGGATTTCTAACACGAAATAAAAACCCACCAATAAAATACCCAATTTTACAAACTAAAAATGTTAAATAAAATTTGAGCAAAACAACAAATTTTTGCAAACCAAATTACAGAAAGTATGTTGAATAATGGGTTTACAAAGAATATTACCAAAGAAGAAAGCAGATCGACGAAGCTGCGAACAATTTCAATGCTAAGCTAACAAACATACAAACACCGAACGGGGGAAAACACCAACAGCCTACGTTGGAGATTGCCATACATTAGCAAGAGAAGGTCGCCATTCGCCAGAGCAGGTCATCAGATTTTTCAAGGTTGAAAATTGAGAGAGATTTGGTGGGTTTCAGATTTGGAGAAAATACCGTCTGTTTTGAGGATTTTTGGTTTTTCTATATTTTTTTAATTAAAATATAACTTAAAAAGTTATTAAAATATTAGCGGGGTAAATATGTAGGAGGGAAATTAAGAGGGAAAATAAACCGTTCCAATATACTTTTATTTTATAAAACCGTTCCCACAAAGTACTCTATTGTGTCGCTTTTATAAACCGTCTCCATAGCTAAACTTATGGTGATGGTTGTTATACTATTGGAACGGTTATTCTCCAGAAGTGTGCCAAAAGTGTTTTGACTCTATTGGTACGATTAAAATCGTTCCAAAATGTTATTTATTGTAACAGTTCCATACTCGTTACTAAATAACTGTTCCACTAGGACCATTTTGTAGTAGTGTGTCTTTGTATATTCTACTAGATGCCCATACTTGTGACACCAGGTTATGGCACACACTTTGGT
The DNA here is from genome assembly GCA_026770625.1 of Nicotiana glauca. Classification (NCBI taxonomy): domain Eukaryota; kingdom Viridiplantae; phylum Streptophyta; class Magnoliopsida; order Solanales; family Solanaceae; genus Nicotiana; species Nicotiana glauca. Next base: position 505,324 of record MU716536.1, on the reverse strand, counting down.
AGACATTTATTTTTGGGTTATGTAATTATGTTATTTACGGTATTTTGCATTTCTAGTGCAATGTAAATCCAAATTAAGTATCTATTTCAGTCATTTCTGATTAAAAGTAACATAAGAATTTACTAATGTGTCGGCGTTGGCTTGCCAGGCAATGGTGTCAGGCGCCCTCATGACCTATTATGGAAATGGGTCATGATAATATGGTATCAGAGCACTAGGTTAACGTAGGTCACACGAGTTATGGGCAAACCTGATATAGTCTTATTGATCGGTATGGAGACGTCCGTATTTATCTTCGAGAGGCTATAGGGTATTAAGAAAGACTACTTTTTATTCATTTTCTGTCATGCAGTGGTTCGTGTACTAAATTTCCCTCTTCTATTCTCTCACAGATAGTGAGAACTCGAATTGTTGACGTTCTCAACCCAGGAAGAGCAGCTTCCCCCATTCCTAGAGGCCGAGGTAGAGGACAGGGGAGGGCATCGGCCCATGGTAAGGGACGGGGGCTTCCTAGAGACATTCCAGTAGCACCACCAGCGGATCCTGTGGAGGATCCTATAATTGATGAGCATGGCGAGGTGCATGTAGCTGAGCCTACCGCAGCAAATTTCATGACAGCACCGGGATTTCAGGAGGTCATGGGCCACATGTTACGGTTCATGGACACTATGACTTAGGCTGGTTTATTTCCAGCAGATACAGCTGCTTCACATGAAGGAAGGGTAATCCAGAACCGTACTACTCAGGTTCCAGGTTATTGAGCTACAGTATATCAGACTCCGGGTGCACTACCCGCAAATGGGGCTCAGCCAGTTACTGTAGTGGCACCCCGGCCCATGCTAGTTGTGGATGGTGACCCATAAAAATTATCGGATAGGCTTTACCCTCCAGCCTTTGGGGATGAGCTTCTTGAGGATGATCAGGACTTTATTGACAGGTGCAGGGATAGACTACACAACATGAGGATATTAGAGTCGCATGGAGTTGATTTCACTACTTTTAAGTTGGAGGCCAAAGCCCGTAGATGGTTGCAGTCTTATGCACTTGGCAGACCAACGGGTTCTCCTCCCCTCACTTGGGGTCAGTTCACACAGTTATTCCTGGATCGATACATTCAACCCTCTGAGAGGGAAGAGCTGTTGCATCTGTTTAAGCATCTAGAGCAGGTTCATATCTCAGTGATCGATTATAAGGCGAGATTCTTTGAGTTATCTCGCCATGAACTCATGATACTTCCCACATAGGCAAAGAGAGTACGGAGTTCATTGCGGGATTGTACCCCAGTATCCGATCTGGTATGGCCCGCGAGGTAGAGATGGGTATAGGGTATCAGCTAGTGATTAAGATTGCTCGAAAGATAGAGGGTTATTGTCTGAGGGGTAGAGAGCAGATGCAGCAGGATAAGAATTCTAGATTCTCCAGAGATTTCAAAGGCGCCCCAGCTAGGGTAGTCAGTTTAGGAAGGGTCATCCCGACAGGCCCCCAGTTTCGGCACCACCACCTATTCGGGGTGCTCCAGCACGCTCATATTTTAAAGCTATGCCAGAGAGTTCTTATCGTGTACCAACTATTCAGGGTTCCTCCAGAGGGTATTCAGGTCCTCCAGATTTTTCTAGTCCTTATTTTGGTGCTATGCCGAAGAGTTCATACCGCCCACGGGCTATTCAGGCTTCTTCTAGTAGATCTTCAGGTTTTTAGAGTCAGCCCTCCTGGCCGCTGATCACTGCACTGCGGAGTTGTTTTGAGTGCGGAGACCCTGGTCACATGAGGAGATATTTCCCAGACTTCGGGGCAAGGCGGTGCAACAGGTTCAGCATCCCCCGACTCCAGCACCAACTGCCCAGCCACCTAGGTAGAGGGTAGGCTGGTAGCGGTCGTCCTAAAGGTGAAGATCAGGCAAGGAGAGGTCAGACAGCTACTACTAAGTTAGTAGGAGGCCAGTCAGCCGGTGCTCCAACTGGATTCTATGCCCTTTCGGCCAAGCCAGATGCATTGGCCTCAGATTCCATCATCACAGGTATTATTTCTATTAGTTGTAGGGATGCTTCGATATTATTTGATCCAGGGTCTACTTATTCATATGCATCATCTCTGTTCACTCGTTTCCTGGTTATTTCTCCTGATCCTTTGGGCAGTCCTGTTTATGTGTCCACTTTTGTGGGTGATTCTCTGGTTGTGGATTGGATTTACGGGTCCTGTGTGGTCACTTTCTATGGTTTCGAGACTACAACAGATCTTTTGTTGCTTGATATGATTGATTTTTACGTCATCCCAAGTATGGATTGTTTATCTCCATATCACGTTGTCCTTGATTGCCATGTCAAGACTATTTCACTAGCGATGCTAGGGTTGCCAAGATTAGAGTGGAAAGGTTCCACAGTTGGTACGCCTAGTAGGGTTATTTCCTTTTTGAAGGATCAGCACGTGGTCAAGAAAGGGTGTTTGGCTTATTTAGCTTATGTTCGAGACACCATTGCAGAGTCTTCAATGATTGATTTATTCCCAGTAGTTTGAGAGTTCGCCGATGTTTTTCCTTCAGACCTTCCTAGCACACCTCTGGATCGGGATATTAATTTCTGTATTGATTTGGCTCCAGGCACTCAGCCTATATCTATTCCACCGTACCTTATGGCTCCTAACGAGTTGAAGGAGTTAAAGAAACAGCTTGAGGAGTTGTTGGTAAATGGTTTTGTTAGGCCCAGTGTGTCACCTTGGGGTGCACCAGTGTTATTCGTGAGGAAGAAGGATGGAACTATGCGGATGTGCAATGATTACCGCCAGTTGAATAAAGTCACCATCAAGAACAAATATCCGTTGCCCCGTATTGATAGTTTGTTTGACCAGTTGCATGGTGCTAAGGTATTCTCTAAAATCGACTTGAGATCAGGGTATCATCAGCTGAAGATTCGGGACTCAAATGTTCTGAAGACTGCATTCGGGACTAGATATGGCCATTATGAGTTTCTGGTGATGTCCTTTGCCTTGACTAATTCCCCAACGACATTTATGGACTTGATGAATAGGGTATTCAGGCCTTATATTGATTCTTTTTTTATCATCTTCATTGACGACATCTTGATATACTCACGTAGCCTAGGGGAGCACAAGCAGCATCTGAGAGTACTGCTTCAGACCTTGCGAGAGCAGAAGCTATATGCTAAATTCTCTGAGTGTGAGTTTTTTCTCGAGTCAGTGGCATTCTTGGGGCATGTTGTCTCAGGAGAGGACATTAAGGTGAATCCTAAGAAGATTGATGCAGTTCAGAGTTGGTTACGTCCTACTTCAGTGACTGAGATCAAGAGTTTCCTAGGGTTAGCAGGCTATTACCGACGATTCGTGCAGGGTTTTTCATCTATTGCATCACCTTTGACTAGAATGATCCAGAAGGGTGCTCCAATCCGTTGGTCCGATAATTGTGATGAGAGCTTCTAGAGGCTCAAGGCAACTTTGACTACAGCACCATTCCTTATGTTGCCTTCCGGTTCAGGGATATATATAGTATATTATGACGCTTCATGCGTTGGCTTGGGATGTGTGTTAATGCAGGAGGGGCGAGCTATTGCATATGCTTCACGCCAGCTGAAGGTTCATGAGAAGAATTATCCTGCGCACGATCTAGAGTTGGCAGTGATAGTTCATGCTCTTAAGATATGGAGGTGTTATTTGTATGGGTGTCATGTGAGGTTTATATAGATCATCGCAGCTTGCAGCATTTATTCAATAAGAGGGATCTAATTTAAGGCAGCGCAGGTGGCTTGAGTTACCAAAAGATTATGACATCACCATTCTTTATCATCTGGGCAAGGCGAACGTGGTCGTGGATACCTTGAGCAGAAAGGCGGAGAGTATGGGTAGCTTGGCATTTATTCCAGCAGCGTAGAGACCACTAGCTTTAGACATTCTGTCCTTGGCTAACATGCTTGTGCGGTTTGACATTTTGGAGCCCATCTGGGTCCTTGCATGCATGGTTGCTCAGCCTTCATTATTGGGGGATATAAAGGCTCGACAGTTCGATGATCCACAATTGGCAGTCCTCAGATAGACGGTGCTTTAGGGGGGTGCCATTGAGGTTTCTATTGGCGAGGATGGTGTTTTTTGACTCCAAGGTTATCTATGTGCTCCTAATGTTGATGATTTAAGGAAGAGGATCCTAGAGGAGGCATACAGTTGATGGTATTCTATCCACTCGGGAGCTACGAAGAAGTATAATGATGTGAGGCAGCATTAATGGTGGCGGGGGATGAAGAAAAACATAGTGAAATATGTGACTAAGTGTTTGAACTGCTAGCAGGTGAAGTATGAACATTAGAGATGGGGTGGCCTACTTCAGCAGATGCCTATACCAGAGTGGAAGTGGGAACGCATCACCTTGGATTTCGTAGTTGGGTTGCCGCGGACTTTGCGGAAGGTTGATTCAGTGTGGGTCATTGTGGATAGGTTGACCAAGTCGGCTCATTTCTTACCAGTTGTGACTACTTATACTGCGGAGAGATATGCTCAGATTTATATTCGGGAGATAATCCGATTGGATGGTGTGCCGGTTTCCATTATCTCAGACAGAGGCCCTCAGTTCACTTCCCATTTATGGAGAGCCATTCAGAGTGAGTTGGGGACCCGTGTAGAGCTTAGCACAACATTCCATCCTCAGACCGACGGGCAGTCGGAGCAGACAGTTCAGATTTTAGAGGATATGCATAGAGCATGTGTGATTGAATTTGGAGGGTAGTGGGATTAGTTCTAACCTTTGGTGGAGTTTGCATACAACTATAGCTATCAACCCAGCATAGAGATGGACCCGTACGAGGCTTTATATGGTCGACATTGTCGCTCTCCTATCGTGTAGTTCGAGCCCGGTGAGGCTAAATTACTTGGTACGGATTTGGTACAGGATGCTTTAGATAAGGTGAAGTTGATTTAGGAGAGGCATTGCATAGCTCAGTCAAGACAGAAGAGTTATCGGATCTGAAGGCGCGTGATGTATCGTTTATGGTTGGCGAGAAGGTTCTCTTGAAGGCCTCGCCAATGAAGGGCATTATAAGTTTCGGGAAGAAGGGAAAGTTGAGCCCGAGGTTTATCGGTCCCTTTGAGGTGTTGAGACAAGTTGGGGAGGTTACCTATGAGCTTGCTTTACCCCCCCCCCCAATTTATCGGGAGTTCATCAAGTTTTTCATGTATCGATGCTTTAGAAGTATCATACCGATCTATCACATGTGTTGGACTTCAGTACCATTCGGTTGGATGAGATTTTGGGTTACGAGGAGGAGCCAATTGCCATTGTTGTTAGACAGGATCGCTAGTTGAGGTCCAACATGATTTTTGATGGTGAGGGTCCAGTGGAGGGTCCAACCAGTCGAGGAGGTGACCTAGGAGTTCGAGGAGGACATGCGGAGCAGATTTTCCCACTGATTCAGCAGTTCGGGTACCTTTCTATGTCCGTTCGAGGATGAACGTTGTTCAAGAGGTGGTGAATGTAATGACCCGACTTGTCATTTTGCCTTTTAGAACCCGTTCCCTTAACTAAAACTTTCCGTACTTGCTTTAGCTAATAGTTTTGAGTGAAATATGTCCAAATGTCTCTTTATGATTCTATTAAAAGACCAAGTTTGACTTCGGTCAACTTTTTGGGAAAGCAAACCCAAATTCATAATTTGAGGGTCTCGGAGGGTCCGTGGGAAAATATGGGACCTGGGCGTATGTCCGAAATCGAATTCCAAGGTCGTAGCCCAAGCAACAAATTTTTATTAGAATTTGTTAAATTAAAGTTTTAAAGAATTAAAGAAACTTAGAAATTAATGATTTCCTAGGTATCGGGCTCGTATTTTTGTTCAGAATTGGTACAGGTTCGAAATATCGTTTCAGACTTGCCCGTAAAATTTGGTGTCAATCCGAGTAGTTTAAGGGCGTCTTGACCTATTAGAGGAGAATTAAGAACTTGAAGTTCATTAGTTTGATACATTTGATTTTAGGGGATGATTCCTAAACTTAGCATTGTTTTGGGTGTTTTGAGGGTTGATGCAGTCCGTCTCGTAATTTCAGACTTGTCGGTATGTTTGGGCAGGGCTCGGGAGCCCCAAGCATCAAACAGACGAGGCTCAAGTAAAGTTGAAATTTTGAGAAAGACCTGAGTTGTTGCTTCTGTCATAACTGTATCTGTGGTTCTTGGGCCGCATACATAGGACCGCATGTGTGGTAAGAACACCGCAGAAGCGGCCAAGGGCGATCCAGGCCAAGACCGCAGAAGCGGCTCCACAGACGCGGCGCCCCAGCCGCAGACACGGATCCGCAGATGCGGGCCTCAGAACACAGAAGCGGTTCCTTTCCTTTTTGGCGAATTCCGCAAATGCGGCTCTTCTTCCGTAGGTGCGGGACCGCAGATGCGATCACCTAACCGCAGATGCGTAAATCGCTGGGCAGTGAGCTTCATTTAATTCGAGCTCAAAGACCATTTCTTTCATTCTTCTCTACAATTGGGCGATTTGGGAGCTTCTAAAGATGGGATTTCAACATAGCATTGTGAGATAAGTTACTTCCATTCATCCTTAGTTTAAATACATGTATTTTAAGTAGATTATATACTAAAAATTAGGTAAAACCAAAGTGTTAGAGCTAGACCTATGGTTTTAATAAAACTAAGATTTAACCATGATATTTGCAATGAAATAAACTAGAAATCATATATTATTGATCCTTAGGTTGTAGGGGACAGCCACGTGCGCCCGGGGTATGAATTTAGGGAACTTGTGAGAAAGGTTGGGAAATGGCTTAACTAGGTAGAGTTCGACCTTGTAAACCTATATTGACTATTTCTTACTTCCTTTAACTAGTTTGTGATCGTTCAGCTCGGAATTGAGGGCTTGGGCTTGTTCTCGGTATTGAAAGTGTGCTTTGGAGTGAGGTGAGTCTCCTTTCTAATCTTGTAAGAGGGAATTATCCCATATGTATAATAATTGAAAACTTGCTACTAAATGCGGACGAGAGTCCATGCATAGCTATTATGATATAATTGTTTGGTAGTTTAGGACCCACATCATGCCTAATTCGTGATTATCTTGATATTAACTTGTTAATATGATCATTTACGATATGTTAGAGACTTGGAAGAAATGAAAGTGAACATGTGAACTTGTTAAGACCTTGCAAGAATTTATTTGTATATAAATGTGCTTCGTGTGTATTCTTGATTTTTTCTTGATATTTGTGGATCGGGCCGATCGCCTCGGTGTAAATAGATGCATCTATGATTCGTGCCGTTTGACCCTCAGCAGTTCACAGTTTGTTTTTTGTCGGAGCAGGCCGTCGACCTCGGCATGATTGCGCATGATATATATATATATATATATATATATATATATATATATATATATATGGTCAAGAAATGTTATGATTATTTGAAATATGGTCAAGAACATGATTTTTGCTTCTCTTCATAATCTGTAAATTATTGGAGTCTTTTATGCTTAGCGTAGTACATTATTATTATATTATCTTGTGACCACGTGATTTTTGCCCTAAGCAAATTATTCCTAAAAAATCCAAACAAAATAATTTTTTTTTAATTTTTTGATATTTGTGGTATTTTTGTATTAATTAGTTGCATAATAATTCATATTAAAAAAGACAAAATATGCATATGCATTAGAATTTTTAATTATATAATTTTGGTAATAATTCATTTTGGGAACAAACTAATGGAAAATAAAAAAAAAATAGTATTTTAGTTTTTAATTGAAATTTACTATAAATAGATGTCAATTAATTCTAAAAATTAATTGGTTTAACAATTTAATAAAATCAGAAAATAAATACAAAAATGCAAAAGGAAAAAGAAAATACAAAAAAACACAAAAGAAAGTATAATACAAAAATTCAAAAACAATAAGATTTGGGTTAAAATTGGATCAGTTATTAGCCCAAAATCAGAAAATACCCAAGCCCAAATAGGTAATACCCGCCTAGGCCCAAAGAAATGTTTCCCGGTCTTCCAAGGAAATCAAAACGACACTATTTAACTATATTTGATCTGGACCGTTGAAATAATTTATCCAACGGTCATGAAACGCAGGCCACTAATGAATAAAACGACGTCGTTCTTTATTTTAAATCCGGGCCGTTCATTGGGTTAATCTAACGGACGAGGTCACTTTTCATTAAAACCTAGACGATGTCGTTTAGAGGTTCAAATGATCTAGGTTGTTGATCCATTTAATCTAACGGTCACGAATCACCAATAGTTTTTTAATATATCAATAATAAATACATCTAACTCATTTCATTTCTTCCTTCTTCCCCATCAAACCCTAGCCGCCCCTAAACCCTCTCCAGTCCCCGCCGGAACCCTACCGGCGGGAGACGACACTTAAGCCAATCAACTCACCCTTAACACCCCAAAACTGCCATAGTCTCCTGATCACACCCCTATATTCCCCTTCCCTCGAATCCCTCTGAATCATCTCGAATAAACAAAAGAGTGTCGCCGGAATCCTAATTCCGGCGAACACTACTTTACTCAAATTGCTCCAAAATCACCATGTGACATCCTCTAACCACCCTTAGACCATTTTTGATATCCAAGTCACTAAAATCACTCAAAAGGCAAATCCAAGAGTCTGTCGGTGACCAAAGGATCAAGAAAATCACCAAGGCTTTCCAGATATTGGAAGTACTTGAAGAAAAGAAGAAAAAATAATAAAAAAGGCAAAAGACTGCCTAAGTAAATGTTTCTGATTCTTGATAAAAATGATTTTAGGCTTTCTGATTTTCTTCGTTGAAATAAAAATTGATATTGTTTTTGATACTGTTAGATTTGATATTAAAATAGGATTCTTAATAAATTTTGATGAATAATTTGATTAGAAATTAGGGTTTAATAGAATTAATATGATTAGATCTTTATTGGTTTTGGAATTTTTCGATTCAGTTAACTATCAGTTCTTAAATTTGATTCTGAAAGTTGTTAGAAATAATTTTGTTTTGTTATTAGTTAGTTTTAAGAATTGGATTGTGAGTATGATTTGATTCGATTGGTTATAGTTGTTTATGTCTGATTACATTTCACAATAGTTAATTTTGAAATTAATCAAATTTAAGGGGGGTAAAAGGGTAAAGGACAGTAGGGTCATTTGGTGTATTCAAGACATATTCGGGGGTAATTTGGGTACAACAAAAGGTTTAAAAGTAATAAGTCTTAGGAAGTAGGGGTAATATGGGCAGAAGAAAAGGGCAGTGCAGTGAATGTTGAATAGAAGTGGGGGCAAAAGGGTATTACATTAGATTTAGAAGATTCTAGATGGGCATTTGTTATAATTTCTAATAAATAAAGGGTAATATTAGAATAATTAATAAACAATAAGGATACAATTGAAACAAAAGGGGAACTACTGGATAATTTCTGAAGTTTGAATTTCCCTCCCTTTCAAACTCTATAAATAGGCCTCCATAGGCCTCATTGCATAAGTTTTAGCAATCTGAAAATACTCCCCAAATATTATATTATTCTTCCTCTCCAATTGTTGATCTTCATCTCTTCAAAAATACAAAAACCCTAGAAAATTATTAGAAAATCATAAAAATATCACTGTTTCGTTGACTCTAATTCAATTTCAAAGCTGTACTTCTCTTGTACTTGGTTTTGGCGATAAAAATACTGCTGAACATGAATTGTGTTAAGTCGAGTGTTATTCTACTGTTTGATCTATCATTTGCTGGGTTTTAAGTCTGTTGATTGAGGTTGATTGAATTGCTGTTGAATTACTGTTGCTGATTCCTGTTTCTGTTATTTCGACCTAGAATCTCATCGATTTTCCATTCATTTTCCAGTTACACTTCTATTAGCTATTGATGTAGTTCAAATTTGAGAGATGGAACATAAAATGCTCTTGTTGTTTCAATTTGTTTTTACTAGTTTATAGATACATTAATCTGATCTATAGAGTTATTAGTTAGAAAATTTGTATTCATTAGGAATAGTCAAATTATAATCAAACTTTTAATTTTCGGACTGTTATTGCTATATTTTAATTCTGACTGTGATGTATTTGTAATAATACTTTATAGAACTTAGAATCTTAGTATTAATAAGACAATTGTTAGACTTAGGACATTTCTACAGTCATTTTGCAATAAAAATCGAAAAATTTCTACTGTTTAGTTTTATGTGATAGAATTAATTTGATTATTAGAAATTGACAAAAAAAGAATATTTTACTTTCTTAATCCTTTAGCATGTATTAGCATTTCGATAGTTCAGCTCTGCATGTTTGAGTATGTTAATTTCAGTTGATAATAATAGTTAAAATCCGTTTATAATGATAGTTTGATATATAATGGTTTAATAATAAGTTTAGTTAATTAAGATATGCTGAAACAGTAAAGCTCAAACAGGAGTTTAGAGTGTTTGCATTAATTAGCTTCTAGATTCTAGTAATAATTGTAACTTTGTTAATAAGTTTGTCAACGTTTGGGCTTAGAATAGCATTCAGGAACAAACAACCCAATCCAGGCCATGATGGCCTCAATAGGCCCGAGTTCGACATTTCATGTTCATACAAGCGTGGTCATACAAGATTCCTTTAAGCGTGACTGTATTTTGTTCTATCCTTGGGCCAATTTCAAGACCCAAAGGATATGAGAGTTCAACATTAAAAATTTTAAATAATGCTTAAATAATTTACTAGGATTTTTCCTTTATTTTAGATACAAAACCAATAGAAAACTTAGTCACTTTAGGCATGGCCTTTAATAAAATGAGACGAGCCTCGCCAAATTAAATATACAATTGCGGGGCGCTCATTAATTTCTTACTAAAATACTTAGTATCCGGGATAGACCATTTAGCGAATTTCACGGCCTTCCTAAAAGATATAACCCGTTAGCCACTTTGGGCACGACTTTTAATAATATTAGTTTCCTAATAAGGGTGTGCATTTCATGCAACCCAAATCCAAATCCAAAAACGTCGAATGAGAATATGTCGAGGATCCGAGTGCATTTCATGTGACGTGATCCGAAAATATGTTCTTAAACGATGTTCACTTTCTTAAAATAAATAATTTGACAAAAAAGCGGCAATTAATTCTAAAATTGCACAAAATAGGATAACATATATTAACATCAATTTTAACCAAATATAATAGTTGAGCGACCGTGCTAGAACCACGGAATTCGGGAGTGCCTAACACCTTCTCCCGGGTTTACAGAATTCCTTACCCAGATTTCTGGTTCGCGACTGTTAAACAGAGTCAAACCCTTCCTCGATTCGGGATTCAAACCGGTGCCTTGAGACACCGTAAATCTCTCAAGTGGCGACTCTAAACCTTTAATAAAAGAATCTCGTTTCGATTGTCCTTAAAATGGAGAAACTCCTTTATTACTATATTTGTTCCCGAGGTGTAGTAAAAGCTGATAAAAGCTATTAGTTTCGAAAAAGGGAGGTGTGACAGCTCTGGCGACTCTGCTAGGGAACATAACCCAGAGTTTTGGTTCAGGGTTCAAGAATTCTAGCTCAGTTAAATTGTTATATTTGGCTTTATTTGATTTTGATATATGTTCCATGCTTTCCGTGCTAAATGTTTATCGCTTTAATATTTGTTGAACTATATATAAATCGTCGCGAATCCCTCCCTCTTTCTGAGTCTTCTAAATCATGGAGAAGGGTGCACTTCGTGTAGCTTCTCTTCTATTAGAGTCTTTTTACCAAATTTAGAACGAGGTTTGGATAAGTTGTAAAGCCGGGCGAGCTTCTGTATCCCTGGTATGCTGCCTCCCCCTCGGCCCGAGTTGTCCGCTCGGGTAAGCCAGGTCTAGACCAATAAACCTAGGGTTTAAACCTAGATGAACAATAAAATCATGCCGAACTCCTAGTAGGACGTTTATTTGCATCATGTGCATTCTGACTTAGGGGACTCAACACAGGGGTTGGGTCCGTGTAAGACAGGTGACCCGAATTAAAATGACCATCCTGATGCATATTATGTGTTACTTGTATTTATTTGCTCGGTGCCTCATGTTGAACGTCCTGTGTATGATGAGTGAAAAATTGAAAAATAGCAGTGTTAGCACTAAGGAAGTATATCCATTTATTGTGAAAAAAAACCCAATGCCCAAATAATACCGAAATGCTAAAAATGGAAAAATAGAAAATGTTTAAAAATTGTTGGTCAAAAACAGTTTTTGATTTTGGCCAATCGGCCCGAACTACGGTGGTTTGATTCTCACCACGTGTGAGATACGTAGGCAACTCCTTGACGGGTCCAACCACACCTTTTTGCGAAAATAGCCAAAAATGTCAAATTTTTGATTTTGTTACAAATAAGTCGAGTGACACTATTCTTGTTTAAAATAAGCCAAATGTCCCTCAAAAGGATGCCGGAAGGCCATTTTTTGCAAGAATAGCCACTTTGAGTCCTTTTAAATAATTTGCGGACACAGCCTTAAAATCTCCTTTTTGAAAATGCTGAAAGGTCGTATCTGCAAAAATCAAGTCTGAGTCATTTAACAACTTTACAAAAATAGCCACTTTATCAAAATAAACCATTACAAGATCCTGTTTTGCTAAAATAGCCATAATTGGTATTAAAATTTTCTCAGTCTTGCGATTGGCCTGTGGTGATGCTGAGTGACGCCCCATGGGTTCCAAGATGAGAAATTTTGATAGTAATTTTAATCATTGGATATGGAATTTCTACATTAAAAGTTTTTCAAAAAATAGCCACTTTTCTTTTAATCATTAAATTCCTTCAAATAAATGTGCAGGATGAATTCAAATGACAACGAAACCTTCTTAGTCCTGAGCGAGATACCCCTTAAGCTCCATTTTTGGTGGAATGATATCGAAAATTAAAGCAAAAAATCAGTGGTAAAAATTCTGGGTGGCCTTGTGGGACTTATGAACATAAAACCGAGAAGGAATATTGTTGAAGTCTTTATACCGTTTTGGGATCCGACTCGAAATGTCTTCAGATTCTCTGATTGTGAGCTCACGCCAACATTGGAAGAAATAGCAGGGTATGTCGGTCTTAATGGAAACATGCGAAATAGATATCCTTTGTCGCCAAGACCGGTCACACTCCATAGATTTTTAGATTTGCTGAGTATCAGTCGGGATATCCAATATCCGTGTTTAAAGAATGGGTGTTGTACTTTGCATTTTCTCTATCATCGATATGGTAACCCAAGAGGTTTCGAGGAATCTAACACCGGCCTGACACATGCGGGAAATAGAGATAAATGGGAGGGTCGGCGAGGATTAGCATTTATGGTGGCCTTCCTAGGAATTAGAATTTTCCCAAGGAAAGATGGAAATATAGACCTCGGGCTAGTAGGAATGGTGGATGTAGCTATGCAAAAACCTACTAGCACGGTGGTCTCCTTGATCGTAGTTGAGATATATCGGGCTTTAACTAAGTGCCGAGAAGGGGAGAAATTCTTCCAAGGGTGTAATCTTCTATTGCAAATGTGGATCCAAGAACATTTATGCCATCGCTCAGGATACATGAATTTCGGGTTGACTGGACTTAATTGCATCAATGAGTTTGAAACCCGGGTTACAGACATTAAGTTTCCTGAAGGTGTTGAGGCTTGGACATCATGTTTGAGATCTTTGGATACGGATAAGGTCGAATGGGATTATGGGTGGCTTCCTGATACTGAAGTTGTTTACACTTCAGCAGAAGTCCCATATATTCTTCTAATAGGTATTCGGAGCATACAGCCTTATTCACCTTACAGAGTCTTGCGACAATTTGGGAGGTTCCAAACGATGCACAACGATGAGGATTTGACTGAACAAATTATTGAATTGGGTCCCAAAGCTACTTTTCCAGAAGCAAGAATTAGAAATATATGGAATGAA
>MU716536.1:460806-484191 GCA_026770625.1 Nicotiana glauca | reverse complement strand
ACTTATTCGGAATGCCCGCCTGTCAAGCAGAAGCTGAGAAAATTCAAGACAGACATCAGTGTGAAAATAAAAGAAGAAGTCAATAAGCAGTTTGAGGTGAAGGTTATACGGGTTACCAAATATCCCACCTGGTTAGCCAATGTCGTGCATGTGCCAAAGAAAGATGGAAAAACCAGAGTGTGTGTTGATTATCGGGATCTTAATAAGGCAAGTCCAAAAGACAATTTTCCATTGCCAAACATCCATTTACTGATTGACAATTGTGCCAAACATGAGATTGGTTCTTTTGTGGATTGTTTTGCGGGTTACCACTAGATTCTCATGGATGAGGAAGATGCTGAAAAGACAGTATTCATTACACCTTGGGGAACATACTGTTACAGGGTGATGTCGTTTCGACTGAAAAATGTAGGGGCAACATACATGAGGGCGATGACCACCATGTTCCATGATATGATACATCGGGAGATTGAAGTCTATGTGGATAATGTAATTGTCAAGTCCAGAAAGCAGTGTGATCATGTTAAAGACCCGAGGAAGTTTTTCCAGAGGCTTCGCAGATATAATCTCAAACTCAATCCAGCAAAGTGTGCTTTTGGAGTGCCATCAGGGAAGTTGTTGGGGTTTGTGGTGAGTCGACGTGGTATTGAACTGGACCCATCCAAAATCAAAGCCATTCAGGAATTGCCTCCGCCAATGAGCAAGAAAAAAGTGATGAGTTTGATCGGCAGGTTGAATTATATCAGCAGGTTCATTGCTCAGCTTACGTCAACTTGCGAGCCTATCTTTAAATTGCTGAAGAAAGATGCTGCAATTAAATGGATAGATAAGTGCGAGGCTGTAATAGTTCCGCCCGAACTAGGAAGACCTCAGATTCTTTATCTGACGGTGTTGGATAATTCTTTTGGTTGTGTACTGGGGAAGCATGATGTTACAGAGAAGAAAGAGCAGGCAATTTACTACCTCAGCAAGAAATTCACATCTTACGAGGTAAAATACACTTAATTGGAGCGGACGTGTTGTGCTTTGACATGGGTGGCACAGAAGTTGAAACATTATTTGTCAGCATATACTACCTATCTCATCTCCCGGCTGGATCCATTGAAGTATATCTTTCAGAAGCCCATGCCCACAGGGAGGCGTGCTAAATGGAAAATCCTGCTCACAGAATTTAATATTGTTTATGTAACCCGCACTGCGATGAAAGCACAAGCAGTAGCTGATCACCTAGCGGAGAATCCAGTAGATAATGAATATGAACCATTGAAAACATATTTTTCTTGATGAGGAGTCAATGTACATTGATGAACTTGAACAAGATGAAAAACCTGGCTGGAAGCTATTCTTTGATGGGGCTGCTAACAACAAAGGTGTAGGGATAGGAGCGGTACTTATTTCACAGACAGGGCAATATTACCCTGTTACAGCTCAGCTTCGTTTCTTCTGCACCAACAATATGGCTGAATATGAGGCATGTATCTTGGGTTTGAAGATGGCTATAGATATGGATGTCCAAGAGATTTTGGTCGTGGGTGACTCGGATCTTTTAGTACATCAAATTCAAGGAGAATGGGAAACACGGGATTTAAAACTCATACCATACTGGCAGTGTCTACATGAACTGTGCCAGCGGTTTCAGTCCATAGAATTCAAGCACATTCTGAGAATCCATAATGAAGTTGCTGATGCTTTGGCCACTCTGGCATCAATGTTACATCATCCAGACAAGGTTTATGTGGACCCATTACAAATCCAGGTCCGAGATCAACATGCTTATTGCAATACGGTGGAAGAGGAGCTTGATGGTGAGCCATGGTTCCATGATTATGAAAGAATACCTCAGAATGGGAGTGTATCCGGCACAGGCCACAGGGGATAAAAAAAGAGCTATCAAACGATTGGCAAGCGGATTTTTATTTAGTGGAGGGGTTTTGTACAAAAGAACCCCAGATCTTGGTTTGTTGAGGTGTATGGATGCAAAACAAGCTACAACGATTATGGTCGAGGTACATGCGGGAGTCTGTGGACCACACATGAGTGGGTATGTGTTGGAAAAAAAATTCTCAGAGCAGGATATTACTGGCTTACTATGGAATGGGATTGTATCAACTTTGTGCGCAAGTGTCATCAATGCCAGGTACATGGAGATCTGATCCATTCTCCACCATCCGAGTTGCATATAATGTCATCACCATGGCCCTTCGTTGCTTGGGGTATAGATATTATTGGGCCGATCGAGCCAGCAGCATCTAATGTGCACAGGTTTATTCTGGTTGCCATTGATTATTTTACTAAATGGGTTGAGGCAAAAACGTTTAAGTCAATGACCAAGAAAGCAGTGGTTGATTTTGTACATGCGAACATCGTTTGCCGGTTCGAAATTCTGAAGGTGATCATCAAAGATAATGGTGCCAATCTTAACAGTCATTTGATGGCAGAGACATCTCAGAAGTTTAAAATTACACACCGTAATTCTACACCATATCGTCCAAAGGCGAATGGAGCAGTTGAGGCAGCCAATAAAAACATCAAGAAAATTCTTCGGAAAGTGGTGGAAGGATCGAGGCAGTGGTATGAAAAATTACCATTTGCATTACTGGGATATCGCACTACTATTCGCACTTCGGTAGGGGCAACTCCTTATTCATTGGTGTATGGCACAGAGGCAATGATACCTGCAGAAGTTGAAATACCCTCCCTTCTAATTATTGCGGAGGTGGAAATTGATGATGATGAATGGGTCAAAGCCTGGCTAGAACAATTAAGCTTGATTGATGAGAAGAGATTGGCAGCAGTATGTCATGGGCAATTGTATCAAAAGAGAATGGCCAGAGCTTATAATAAGAAAGTGCGTCCACGAAAATTTGAAGTCGGACGGTTGGTATTGAGGCGTATTTTACCTCATTGGGCTGACGTAAAAGGAAAGTTCGCTCCTAATTGGCAGGGGCCATTTGTTGTATCACGAANCAAAATCAAGGATTTAACGGGGAAATCAAGTGGAGAAAACAAAAGAAGAAAGAGAAAAGAAAAGAAGAAAAGAAAAAAAAAGAAGAAAGAAAAAGAAAAGAAAAAAAAGAAGAATAAAGAAAAAGAAAAGAAAAGTAGAAAAGAAAGAAAAGAAAAGAAAAGAGAAAAGAAAAGAAGAAGCATGGGAGGAAGGAAACATCGCAACAATGAAGCAATTTTATGACTTGAACTACGTTTGACTTGATCCCGAAAGGGTACGTAGGCAGCCTCACTGAGGTACAGTCACAACAGAAGAAAAGTCCAAGAATCCCCAAGAATAAAACTAGGGCAAAAGTTATGGTTGTTGAAGTTATGATTCCGAAAGTTGTAATTTTTGAACCCACGTTAAAATATTTTGAGCCTTTATACCCTTCTTTCTAAACCCATCCAAAAGCCACATTACGGTCCAAAGAAAGACCTTCTTATGAATTTTAAGAAATATCGATACAAGCAGGTAAGGTGAATCATGTGGTGGACAACACTCCAGTACCAGAGATGAAAATTTAAAATGAGAGAGTCTTATTGGTGAAAACCCTCACGGGCACCGTAAGGCGATGTAAGGTGAGAGATATTAAAATGAGAGAGTCTTATCGGTGAAAATCCTCACGGGTACCGTAAAGCGAAAGTGAGTTTTCAAAGTGGGCAAATGAAAGAAGTTTATGGTTGAAAGGTGGTAAAACAAGCAAGGTTTGGGTTTCGGTGAAGATCGGGTTGTGAAATATCGAATGACAAATGTGGCAATTGACAATTGGTTGGTTAGACCGACTAGGCTGGTTAATCAAAAATGCATGGCATGATCAACGGAATAAGCCTTCCCACTTAGATAATTCCTATCAGGTTTTCCTTTTCAGAGTCTTTATATCCTCAAAACTTCGAGGTCATTGCATTTCATTTTTCTTGAAATCTGTCTATAAGACATTTGTAGTCAAAGATAACTACCGACTTCCCAGTTGTATGGCACAATGAGATCAGGACTTATTAAAGGACAGTGAAACATGAAGGATCAATATAAATCCCATAAAAAGGGTAATCAGATGGTTGGAGAAAGAAGCAAAAGTTCACAAGAGAAGGGGAAAAGAAACACCAAGACAGTAACATGAGGAAAACATTCGGGTCATCAGAATCAGAAAGTTTGAAAGTTAGCCAGAAAATCACGGCAAGACAAAACAAGTTCAAAGAAGCAAGTCAGAGCAAGTTCAGAATCGGGAGCATGACCAACAAGAATGCCAGCAGCTAACCACCATTTTATACGAAAAATTGTTCTTTGATTATAATAGGGACAAAATATTCAAACTCTTACTAATCACTTTAAAGTGAATGTGACCAATGAGGATAACAAGCGAATACGGAAAGTTTCGGCGATCAGGCACCCACCTGAAGAACAAGGGAGGACAGTTCAAGTTTTAAGGGAAAGCAGCAATGTGCAAAGGAAGACATTTCAAAGTTTCAGTGGTCAGGCACCCACCTGGAGAACGAGGGAAATACAATTCAATTGTCAGTTTTAATATTTGATAATATGTGGCACCCAGTCATCAGATTGGGGCAGAAAAATTTTCTTTGTTTTGTCTATTTTGTTGTGAGCAGGCGCCCACCTGAAGAACAAGGGAATACATTTCAAATTCGGCAAGCAGGCGCCCACCTGAAGAACAAGGGAATACATTTCAAAATCAGCAAGCAGGCGCCCACCTGAAGAACAAGGGAATACATTTCAAAATCAGCAAGCAGGCGCTCACCTGAAGAACAAGGGAATATCTTTTCAAATGCAGTAGCAGGCACCCACCTGGAAAACAAGGGAAGTAAAATCTAAATTTTAGCTTTGAATTTTAAAATCTGATAACATGACATGCCCAGTCACCTTACTGGGGCGGAAAATTTTCTTCATTTGTCTATTTTTATAAGCAGGCGCCCACCTGAAGAACAAGGGAATACTTTCTTAAAGTAATCATAAGCAGGAGCCCACCTGAAGAACAAGAGAATACTTTTTCAAATAATCGCAAGCAGGAGTCCACCTGAAGAATGGACACATATTTCAAAACACAGTCAAGGCAACAGTCAAAATTCCATTGAAAGAACAAAAGATTCAATATCAAGGCAACACAAGAACACAAGATACCAGTCATAGATAGGATTTTTGTAAACCATAGAGCATAGCTTAGACTAGCTTCTTTTTATTGTCACATGGTGTAATAAGGGGGTCAGCAAGTAGTAACAACAGCAACAGCAGTGAAATCACAGCTTCATGATAGTCCCAGCTACCAGACACTCCTGAACTACACTGACCTGATTCCTGTTTAGCCCAGGATATGTAGGCAACCTCTGAAGCAAGGTGCGGTCATATTTTTTTCAAAAATGCTTCACATGGAATATGCGAATGGGCAAAAATCCCTCATTACCGCTCACTTGTCTTTGCACGAAAACTCTTCGTGTTTCCGGGCAAAGAGGGGTAGCTGTGAGCACGTGATTTTT
This sequence comes from Nicotiana glauca, assembly GCA_026770625.1. Taxonomy (NCBI): domain Eukaryota; kingdom Viridiplantae; phylum Streptophyta; class Magnoliopsida; order Solanales; family Solanaceae; genus Nicotiana; species Nicotiana glauca. The sequence goes on along the minus strand of MU716536.1, from coordinate 478,719 downwards.
GCCCTAAGCAAATTATTCCTAAAAAATCCAAATAAAAATATTTTTAAATTTTTTTTATATTTGTGGCATTTTTGTGTTAATTAGTTGCATAATAATTCATATTAAAAAAGACAAAATATGCATATGCATTAGGATTTTTAATTTTGCAAATTTGGTAATAATTTATTTTGGGAACAAATTAATGGAAAATAAAAAAAATATAGTATTTTAGTTTTTAATTGAAATTTACTATAAGTAGATGTCAATTAATTCTAAAAATTAATTGGTTTAACAATTTAATAAAATCAGAAAATAAATACAAAAATGCAAAAGGAAAAGGAAAATACAAAAAAATACAAAAGAAAGTATAATACAAAAATACAAAAACAATAAGATTTGGGTTAAAATTGGATCAGTTATTAGCCCATAATAAGAAAATACCCAAGCCCAAATAGGTAATATCTGCCCAGGCCCAGAGAAATGTTACCCGGTCTGCCCAGGAAATCAAAACGACACCGTTTAACTATATTTGATCTGGACCGTTGAAACAATTGATCCAACGGTCATGAAACACAGGCCACTAATGAATAAAACGACGATGTTCTTTATTTTAAATCTGGGCCGTTCATTGGGTTAATCTAACGGACGATGTGATTTTTCATTAAAAGCTAAACGATGTCGTTTAGAGGTTCAAATGATCTAGGCCGTTGATCCATTTAATCTAACGGTCACGAATCACCAATAGTCTTTTAATATATCAATAGTACATACATCTAACTCATTTTATTTCTTCCTCATTCCCCAACAAACCCTAGCCGCCACCAAACCCTCTCCAGTCCCCGCCGGAACCCTACCGGCGGGAGACGATACTTAAGCCAATCAACTCACCCTTAACACCCCAAAACCGCCATAGTCTTCTGATTACATCCCTATATTCCCCTTCCCTCGAATCCCTCTGAATCATCTTGAATAAACAAAAGAGTGTCGCCGGAACCCTAATTCCGGCGACCACTACTTTACTCAAATCGCTGCAAAATCACTCTGTGACATCCTCTAACCACCCTTAGCCCATTTTTGAAATCCATGAACCTTAAAAGTCACTAAAATCACTCAAAAGGCAGATCCAAGAGTCTGCCGGTGGCCAAAGGATCAAGAAAAATTACCAAGGCTTTCCAGATATCGGAAGCACTTGAAGAAAAGAAGAAAAAATAATAAAAAAGACAAAAAGACTGCCTGAGTAAATGGAAAAACAAAGAAAGCTAAGTTTTTCTTATTTTTTTTTTGGTTTCGGTTTATTTGCATGTGTTTGTTTTTCTTTTGTTTCTGATTCTTGATAAAAATGATTTTAGGCTTTCTGATTTTGTTTGTTGATATAAAAATTGATACTGTTTCTGATACTGTTAGATTTGATATTAAAATAGGATTCTTAATAAATTTTGATGAATAATCTGATTAGATATTAGGGTTTAATAGAATTAATATGATTAGATCTTGATTGGTTTTGGAATTTTTCGATTCTGTTAACTATCAATTCTTAAATTTGATTCTGAAAGTTGTTAGAAATAATTTTGTTTTGTTATTAGTTAGTTTTAAGAATTGAATTGTTAGTATGATTTGATTCGATTGGTTATAACTGTTTATGTCTGATAACATTTCATGAGTAGTTAATTCTGAAATTAATCAAATTTAAGGGGGGTAAAAGGGTAAAGGACAGTAGAGTCATTTTGTGAATTCAAGACATATTCGGGGGTAATTTTGATACAATAAAAGGTTTAAAAGTAATAAGTCTTAGGAAGTAGGGGTAATATGGGCACAAGAAAAGGGCAGTGTAGTGAATGTTGAATAGAAGTGGGGGCAAAAGGGGAATTACATTAAATTTAGAAGATTCTAGATGGGCATTTGGTACAATTTCTAATAAATAAAGGGCAATATTAGAATAATTAATAAACAATAAGGATACAATTGAAATAAAAGGGGGACTAATGGACCATTTCTGAAGTTTGAATTTCCCTCCCTTTTAAACTCTATAAATAGGCCTGCATAGGCCTCACTGAATAAGTTTTAGCAATCTGAAAATACTCCCCAAATATTATAACATTCTTCCTCTCCAATTGTTGATCTTCATCACTTCAAAAATACAAAAACCCTAGAAAAATATCAGAAAATCATAAAATATCATTGTTTCATTGACGCTAATTCAATTTCAAAGCTGTACTTCTCCTCTACTTGGTTTTGGCGATCAAAATACTGCTGAACATGAATTGTGTTAAGTCGAGTGTTATTCTGCGGTTTGATCTATCATTTGCTGGGTTTTAAGTCTGTTGATTGAGGCTGATTGAATTGCTGTTGAATTACTGTTGCTGAATCCTATTTCTGTTATTTCGACCTAGAATCTCATCGATTTTCCATTCATTTTCCAGGTACACTTCTATTAGCTATTGATGTAGTTCAAATTTCAGAGATGGAACACAAAATGATCTTGCTGTTTCAATTTGTTTTTACCAGTTTATACATACATTAATCTGATCTATAGAGTTATTAGTTAGAGAATTTGTATTCATTAGGAATAGTCAAATTGTAATCAAACTTTTAATTTTCGAACTGTTATTGCTATATTTGAATTCTGACTATGATGTATTTGTAATAATACTTTATAGAACTTAGAATCTTAGTATTAATAAGACAATTGTTAGAGGTAAGACATTTCTACAGTCATTCTGCAATAAAAATCGAAAAATTTCTACTGTTTAGTTTTATGTTATAGAAATAATTTAATTATTAGAAATTCACAAATAAAAAAAAACGAATATTTTACATACTTAATCCTTTAGCATGTATTAGCATTTTGGTAGTTCAGCTCTACATGTTTGAGTATGTTAATTTTAGTTGATAATATTAGTTAAGATCCGTTTATAATGATAGTTTTATATATAATGGTTTAATAATAAGTTTAGTTAATTAAGATATGTTGAAACAGTAAAGCTCAGATAGGAGTTCAGTGTGTTTGCATTAATTAGCTTCTAGTGATAATTGTAACTTTGGTAATACCTTAGATCTTATATAAAACTAGTAATTACACATATGTAACCTGATTTAGATCAGTGTTTAACGTTTTTTTTGGTCAACGCTTGGGCTGAGAATAGCATTCAGGAACAAACAGCCCAATCTAGGCCATGATGGCCTCAATAGGCCCAAGTTCGACATTTCATGTTCATACAAGCCTGGTCATACCAGATTCCTTTAAGCGTGACTGTATTTTGTTCTATCCTTGGGCCAATTTCAAGACCCAAAGGATATGAGAGTTCAACATTAAGAATTTTAAATAATGCTTAAATAATTTACTAGGATTTTTCCTTTATTTTAGATACAAAAACCAATAGAAAACTTAGTCACTTTAGGCATGGCCTTTAATAAAATGAGACGAGCATCGCCAAATTAAATATACAATTGCGGAGCCCTCATTAATTGCTTACTAAAATACTTAGTATCCGGGATAGACCGTTTAGCGAATTTCACAGCCTTCCCAAAAGATATAACCTGTTACCCGCTTTAGGCGCGACTTTTAATAATATTACTTTCCTAATACGGGTGTGCATTTCATGCAACCCAAATCCAAATCCAAAAACGTCGAATGAGAATATGTCGAGGGTCCGGGTGCATTTCATGTTACGTGATTCGAAAACATGTTCTTAAACGATGTTCACTTTCTTGAAATAAATATTTTACAAAGAGCGATAATTAATTCTAAAATTGCACAAAATAGGATAACGTATATTAACATCAATTTTAGCCAAATATAACAGTTGAGCGACCGTGCTAGAACCACAAAATTTGGGAGTGCCTAATACCTTCTCCCGGGTTAACAGAATTCCTTACTCGAATTTCTGGTTCGCGACTGTTAAACAGAGTCAAACCCTTCCTCGATTCGGGATTCAAACCGGTGACTTGGGATACCGTAAATCTCTCAAGTGGCGACTCTGAACCTTTAATAAAAGAATCCCTTTTCGATTGTCCTTAAAGTGGAAAAACTCCTTTATTACTATATCTCTTCCCGAGGTGTAGTAAAAGTCGATAAAACCTATTAGCTTCGAAAAAATGAGGTGTGACAGTGCCTACTGTCGGAGCTAGTCAAGCCAAGCATTTGAACATTTTCCGATAACACCAAACTAAAACAATATTAACGAGTCATTTAACTAATAGCGGAAGTTTTTAAAATATAAATAACTAAAATCCCAAAATATGGAAGTTCAGTATTTCTCTACCCAAGACTGGTGTCGCTATCTCACGAATTACTAACGAGTGCTACAAACTAGTCTAAATAGAAATACATAAATGTATGTCTCGTTACAATGAAAATAAACTGAAAACAAGGAAAGGGACTTCGGCCTGCGAACGCCAGCTAGGATACCTCGTAAGTCCCTGGACTGAAGTCAGCTCCCGATCAATAACCTATTGGTGTGGACCAAAAGCTACTCCGGTACGGTGATCCGTACAAATAACACAGAAGTGTAGCATCAGCACAACCGACCCCATGTGATGGTAAGTGCCTGGCCTAACCCCGGCGAAGTAGTGACGAGGCTAAACATGACTACCAATCAACCTGTACGGTTCAATATATATATGCAATAAAAGGGAAGAATACAGAAATTAAACAGTTAAAAAGGAGTGAAGCATAATATGGGGAAGTACAGTCCGAATATAAATTAAACAATTTAAGTAAGAAAAAGGGCAACAACCATAATTAACGAGAGCAGCAAAATCAACAATTGCACGACATCAACCTTCATGCTTTTACTCTCATTCTCACCAAAAGCAATCAAATAAAGTGCACGGCATCCCCCTTCATGTTTTCCCTCACATCACCCTCATATCATGGCAGATAATGATCCTTCGTGCAATTATAACCAAATTAGAGCACGGAATGTCCCTTCGTGCATAAAAAATCAAAATATGGCACGGAATGACCCTTCGTGCAAATATAATCAAAACATGGCACGGAATGGCCCTTCGCGCAAATATAATCAAAACATGGCACGTAATGACCCTTCGTGCAAATATAATCAAAACATGGCACGGAATGACCCTTCGTGCATTATCACTCTTCCTCACCCAAACAACAATCACAAATAAACGGGGCAAGGGATACACAAAATAATAAGAAATGTCCCGGGAAGGGAATTACACAATTAACAGCTAAATCCGGGCAAGGGAGAATTACCAATATACTCAAACCATCCCGGCAAAGGGTTAATCATATCTCTTTCCATTTATTTCATTTCTAACTCAATAGTATTTTTATCGTTCGAGCCAACACTCCAAGGAATTCACAATTCATAACTAATCATCATACTCTTCACATTATGTATAATTCATCAATTAGCATGGAAGAGCCCCAAAAATATCAGAATAAGTAAAAACAAGGACCCACAGTCATTCTAGACACAAATGTATAGATACTCGTCATAATTCAGATACATGGTACTCGATCATTTAGCAATTATCAATTAATAACACTCTAATCCTATTCCCTCAAGCCAAAGTTAGATCAAACACTTACCTCAAATGCTCCAAAAATCCACTCAAGCCTCTAGTATAGCTTTACCCCTCGAATTCACCACAAAATCGCTCGAATCTAGTCACATATTACTTGAATGTATCAACAAATGCCAATTGAATCAACTTGAATGCATGAAAATGAATTTTCCAAAGTTTTACTCAAAAATTCCCAAAACACCCCCAGGCCAACGTGGTCAAAACCGGAGGTCCAAACCGAAACCCGGTTACCCATTCCCCCACAAGTTCATATCTATGATTTGTTTTGAAATCGGACCTCAAATTGAGGTCCAAATCCCAATTTTTAAGAAAACCTAGGTTCTACCCAAAATCCCCATTTTCACCCATGGAAATCATTGATTTTAAGATAAAAACATGTTTAATGATGTTAGATATTGAAGAAATTAAGTAAAAGTTGACTTAGAAATGATTTGGAAGAAGGCTTGTGCTTGAAAAATCGCTTATGGAGTTTGTGCTTTGAAAGAATGAAGAAATGAAGTGAAAATTCGTCTAAGTATGAAAAATGCAGGCCTCAGATGTGGGAATTGCAAACTTGGGTTCGCAATTGCGAACCTTGATAAATCTGGGAAATGCGAGGACTAGTTCTCATTTGCGAACTCTGAAGAAAAGTGGAAGGTTCGCATTTGCGAAAAAAACAGTTGCAATTGAGAAGGCTGGGCTCATGATAATGCATCGCATTTGCGATGAATTACTTCGCATTTGTGAAGATTGCTTTCTAGGGAAAGTCTCGTATTTGCCATAAAATGCTCGCAATTGTGAGCTCGCATTTGCGAGTGCTAGCTTCGTAATTGCGAAGCCTGCAGAACTGGGAAATAATAGATTTTTTAAAATGAGAAAATGCAATCTGATGCCTATCCAAAACTCACCCGAGCCCTCGGGGCTCCAAACCAAATATGTACACAACCTCAAAAACATCCTATAGACATACTCGTTAGATCAAATCGCCAAAATAACATCGTTTACATAGAATCAAGCCTCAAAACCCATGATTTTCTTACAACTTTCATAAAACGTAAATTTCCCATTTTAAGCCCAAATCACATCAAATGACATCCGTTTTCAACCAAACTTTACAAATAGAGCTTAAACAACATATACGACCTGTACTGGGCGTCGGAACCAAAAAAAGAAGCCCGATACCATAACTTTTTGATCAAATTTCATTTTCATTTTCCTTAAATATTTTAAGAAAATAATTTCATAGAAAAACTCAGTCCTCGGGCCTGGGACCTCAGAATTCGATTCCGGGCATACGACCAAGTCCCATATTTTTATACGGACCATCCAGGACCGTCAAATCACGGGTCCGGGTCCGTTTACCCAAAATATTGACCGAAGTAAATATTATGCATATTAATATCAAAATTCACCATTTTTCACACAGAACTCATACATAAGCTTTCTGGCTATGCGCCCGGACTATGAACGCAAATCGAGGAAACTAAAAGTGAGGTTTTCAAGGCCTTGGAAGTGCAGAATAAAAGTGAAAACCGGTGATGACGCTTCGGGTCGTCACATTCTCCACTTCTGAAACAACCATTCATCCTCGAACGGATAAAATAAGGAAGTACCTCAGTTAGGAAATAGATGAGGATAACGGCTCCGCATATCCGACTCGGACTCCTAGGTCGATGCCTCAGGAGGTTGACCTCTCCACTTGACACGCACTGAAGGAAAACTTTTCGACCTTAACTGTCAAACCTGCCCGTCTAGAATAGCTACCGGCTCCTCCTCATAAGACAGATCCTTGTCCAACTAGACAGTGCTGAAGTCTAACACGTTGGCTGGATCGCCGTGATACCTCCGAAGCATGGACACATGAAACACTGGATTCACGATTGACAAGCTGGGTGGCAAGGCAAGTCTGTAAGCCACCTCTCCCACACGATCGAGGATCTCAAATGGGCCAATGAATATAGGGCTAAGCTTCCCCTTCTTCCAAAATCTCATCACGACCTTCATAGGCGACACTCCGACCAAGACCCACTCACCAACCATGAAAACTACATCTCGAACCTTACGATCTGCATAACTCTTTTGCTGCGACCTAGCCGAATGAAGCCTGTCCTGAATGATCTTGACCTTCTCCAAGGCCTGCTGAACTAAATCTGTACCCAATAACCGAGCCTCTCCTGGCTCAAACCATTTGGCTGGAGACCGACATCGCCTACCATACAACACCTCATATGGAGCCATCTAAATGCTGGACTGGTAGCTGTTGTTGTAGGCGAACTCTGCTAAAGGCAAAAACTAGTCCCACGAGTATCCAAAATCCATGACACAGGCTCGGAGCAAATCCTCCAATATCCGAATAGTGCTCTCGGACTGGCTGTCCATATAAGGATGGAACACTGTGCTCAACTGAACTTGGGTGCCTAACTCCTGCTGAACTGCTCTCCAGAAGCACGAGGTAAACTGCGTACCCTAGTCCGAAATGATAGATGTCGACACCCCATGAAGGCGAACAATCTCTCGGATGTAGATCTCAGCTAATCCCTTCGATGAATATGTGGTTGCAACAGGAATAAAATGCGCTGACTTGGTCAGTCTATCAATAGTGACCCAAGTAGCATCGAACTTCTTCCGAGTCAACGGAAGTCCAGTAACAAAATCCATGGTAATCCTCTCCCACTTCCACTCGGGAAGCTCAATCCTCTGGAACAAACCACCAGGCCTCTGATGCTCATACTTGACCTACAGACAGTTCAAACACCTAGCCACATATGCAACAATATCATTCTTCATCCTACACCACCAATAATGCTGCCACAAGTCCTGGTACATCTTCGCGGCGCACGGGTGAATAAAATACCGAGAACTATGGGCCTCCACTAAGATCAACTCTCGAATCCCATCGACATTGGGCACACAAACACGCCCATGCAACCTCAAAACACCATCTTCATCTAAGGTCAACTTCGTGTCACCTCCGCCCTGCATCCTGTCTCTCAGGACACATAAATGGGGTTCAAACTGCAGATCACGGATACGCTCCAATAATAAAGAACGAGTGACCGTGCATGCTAACACTCTGCTAGGCTCAGAATTGTCCAACCACACAAACTGATTGGCCAAGGCCCGAATATCCAAAGCAAGCGGTATCTGGCTGACCGGAACATAAGCAAGACTACCCATGCTGGCGGACTTCCTACTCAATGCATCAGCCACCACATTGGCTCTCCCTAGGTGGTACAAAATAGTAACATCATAATCCTTCAATAGCTCCAACCACCTCCGCTACCTCAAGTTCAACTCCTTCTGCTTGAACAAGTATTGCAGACTCTTACAATCCATGTACACCTCACACGTCACACCATATAAGCAATGCCTCAAATCTTCAAAGCATGAACAGTGGCTGCCAACTCTAGATCATGGACCAGATAATTCTTCTTGTGGATCTTCAATTGCATCGAAGCATAAGCAATGACTCTGCTATCCTGCATCAATACCGCACCAAGCACAAAACGGGAAGCATCAACATAAACTGTATAAGGCCCTGAGCCTGTGGGCAAAACCAATATCGGTGTCGAAGTCAGAGCTTTCTTGAGCTTCTGAAAGCTCTCCTCACACTCGTCTGACCATCTGAACCGGGCACCCTTCTGGGTCAATCCGATCATCGGAGCTGCTATGGATGAAAATATCTCCACGAATCGGTGGTAATAACCTGCGAACCCAAGAAACTCCGAATCTTAGTAGCTGATGCAGGTCGAGGACAATTCTTGACTGACTCAATCTTCTTCGGGTCCTCCTGAATACCTTATGCGGATACGACATGACCCAAAAATGCAACTGAACTAAACTAGAACTTGCACTTTGAGAACTTAGCATATAACTGACTATCCTTCAAAGTCTGAAGAATCACTCTGAGGTGCTGCTCGTGCTCCTCCCGGCTGCGAGAGTACACCAGAATATCATCAATGAATACTATCACTAACATGTCACGACCCAAACTGGAGGGCCATGACTAGCACCCGACCATACTTGCCGAGCACCAACGTACATTTTATCTAACCTTCTTTATTATCTTTTAGAGCTGAGGAGGTCAATAAAAATGGTAGACATGGATCATGGACAACCAACAATAAAATATGATGGCATGAACCTACATAACATGGGATGACCAGACAATCAAGAAACTATATACATATGGTACAAGCTACCACGCTACCATGAAAGACTATACAATAAAAATCAGCCGACAAGGCATACCAAACTATACATGAGTCGACACTTGCCTATGAGCCTCTAAAGGAACATAAGTGCTGCAACATAGCCGGAACAGGGCCCCGACATACCCATAATGTCTATAACAAAAATGCATACCAAGACCACCGGCAAGTCCGGAGAAGGGATCTCTTCAATCACCGCTGAACTGGATAGCCTACTGTGGTGGGGGAGCTGCACCTATTTGTCTATCAGGACCTGCAGCGTCCACAAATAAAAGGACGTCAGTACGAATAAAGTATTGAGTATGTAAGGCAGAGGGAACCATAAATACGAACAGTAATATAAGTAGGGATATAGAATATACAACCTGTAACATCTGAGTACCTCTGAGCACTGTTGACAAGAAATGCATAATACATAAACTTTTAAAACATACGCCTCTGTGGGCATCATCATCATCATATCGTACCCGACCGTAATAGGATCGGTAAAAACATACCCGAACATTATAAGGCTCGGTAGAATCGTACCCGACCACGTGAAGCTCGGTAAAACCCAAATGATCAGTGGTTGCACAATAGGTGTCGTACCTAGCCGACTATAGCACGGCTCGGTAGAGTAAAATAGATACATATATACAATGCATGCTCGACTCATGGAAACATGTTCTAGACCTTTCGGAGTGACGTAAGGTCGGTATCCTCTGTACACCTTATTAGGACTAACTCTTCACTATAAACCTTATAGGAATTAGGAAGTACCAATAAGATTGATAACATAAGAATAAGAGAAGCAACATCAACATCAATCGTCCCATAAGAGAGGAAAGAATGTAAGTACTGCTAGCTTCGAAAAGTAGAGTATCTTTGGATGCTCGTTCATTACATTATGTACAATCAGAGTCATTCAAAAGAAGAAAAGCGATAGCCTCACATACCTTGTATATACTGCCCCAATCTCAAGCTATGCAGTTTTCACGACTCCTTAGTCTACAATAAGAGAAATGATACTATAGTTATCATTTAAGCGTCATAACTATTATGTATCGACCACAACCTATTTTACGATGAAACGGACAGCACCTCCCCTATATAGATGACTTCACACCATTCAAAACAATCACCAAACAGCCTAAACAACATCAATAATAAACATATTAAGCCTCCCAAAACAGTCCACGCACAACCTAATCACTTCATACATACGACGGCCACCGTAGTCGTATCAAACGACCCGAAAATGTTATGAAGAACTAACAGACCACAACCCTACATATATATGGTGTTTCTCCACACCCTTCCTCCTCCAAAACTCCACAAAACAGTAGTAAAACATGCAGCCCAACAGCAACACAAAACAGTCCACAAAACAGTCCGCTACAAGTGAATAACTCGAACTCACGGCTTTCGATCATCGTCCCGTAAGTTCTTAACCGCAGAATAAATGTATGAAAGATAGCATTAAACTCACATTACTTGTTGGATAACTATTCCTTTATCTTGGTTCTTCAAACTCTATGGTTTACCCCCAATTTGAACTTGAAAGAGAGGGAAAATCAATTAGGGTTTGTGGATAATTTTTGGGAGGAAGTTTGCTGGGGTTTAGGTCTGGTTATTTGTAAAATATAATGAGGGATATATTGCAGAAGATAAGCCTTTTAATGGGCTCTTTGACGGACCTGAAATAGCCTCTTTTTGGGCCCTCATTTAACCAAGTAGGTGACCCGCCTACTTGTCACCTAGCAGCTTGTGCAGTCTCGTAAAAATATCTATATCTCTTTATTCCAATGTTGTATTGATAAACGGTTCAATGCGTTGGAAACTAGACTCATAGATATTCAATTTGGTGGGTAGATCACCCAGTAATTCCAAGTATACTGGGAGAAAAGCTTAATAACATTTAACCTAAAGTTTAAGTAAAACTATGAACCTATGTTGCGACAACTTTTGTCGACTTTTGTTTCATAACTCGTTTGACTTCAAGACTTATGATACAGATATTATATGATTCAAATACCTTAAAACATGACCTCATGAGTATATTAAGCACCTTTAGGTTTACCCGAAAATACGAGTTACAACATCCTTGATTCGTTTAACTTCTAATACTTGTTAATCACCCTTATGCACCCTTGTATCACTTAAGATCAATAGGATTAATTTCTTATCATCTCAAGGATAATTCCTTATTGGATTTGTGTTAACTAGCATATGGCATGAACAAACGCGTGTGTATATGGGTTGTAACACCCTCCCCCCCTTAGGAACATTCGTCCTCGAATGTAAGGGTTTATGGGGAGTCCAAATCATCGTGGATTCCAACGGAAATTCCCGGTCAATTTTCCCCTATAAAATGGTTACTAGCAAAACTTGCAAGCAGTTAAGCCCAACATATGGCCTCACAAGGCTACACAAAGCATTATGGACATGTACATTATCAACATATCACCATTTTGTATTAAGGAAGAGTATTTTCCAGTTATTGCTTACCTCATAAAGCTGTTTCACTTTTCCAATGTATCCTGCGTTCCAGCAGCATCCTTGTTATCTTCATTCTAGAATAGGTAAGGGTATTTAGACTTAATCTCTTCTTCCGCTTCCCATGTCATTTCTTCCAAATTCTTGTTCCTCCATAATACTTTGACGGAAGCTACATCTTTTGTTCTCAGATTGCGTACTTGTCGATCTAATATAGCCACTGTCACTTCTTCATATGATAGATCCTCTGTAACTTGTACATCATTGATAGGGACAACTCGAGAAGGGTCTCCAATACATTTCCTCAACATAGATACGTGGAATACCGGATGGACAAATTCCAATTCGGATGGTAATTCTAACTCATAAGCAACCTGTCCAATTCGTTGAAGAATTTTGTACGGACCGATATACCATGGACTAAGCTTACCTTTCTTCCCAAAACGCATAACACCCTTGATTGGCGAGATCCTTAGGAAAACCCAATCACTAACCTCAATCTCTAGATCATGACGTCGGACATTAGAATAAGACTTTTGCCTTCTTTGTGCCGTCCTCAATCGTTCCTATATCACTTTTACCTTCTCAATGGCTTGGTGAATCAAATCTGGCCCGTATAATTCTATTTCACCGACTTCGAACCATCCAACTGGTGATCTACATCTCCTCCCATATAGTGCCTCGTATGGGGCCATTTTAATACTGGAATGGTAGCTATTATTGTAGGCAAATTCAATGAGTGGAAAATGGTCATCCCAATTTCCCTTAAAATCTAGAACACATGCTCGTAGCATATTTTCCAGTGTCTGAATTGTACGTTCAGCCTGTCCGTCAGTCTGCGGATGAAATGCAGTGTTGAGATACTGGCATACCATGAAGCCTAACAATCTCCTTGATATACAGTTTCGCATAATCTTCAGCCGTGTAAGTTGTCTTAACTGGCAGAAAATGGGCACATTTTGTAAGTAGATCAACTATCACCCAGATGGAGTCAAACTTATGATAAGAGTGAGGCAATCCAATAATGAAGTCCATATTAATCACCTCCCATTTCCAGATCGGAATCTCTATATTCTGAAGCAATCCACCGAGTTTCTGATGTTATACCTTTACTTGTTGACAATTGGGACACTGGGCTACAAATTATGCAATAGACTTTTTCATGTTGTCCCACCAATACTGCTCCTTGACATCATGATACATCTTTGTCGAGCCGGGATGGATGGAATATCGGGATTGATGAATCTCATTCATAATCTTTTCTCGCAACCCTGCCACGTTAGACACACATAATTAGCCCTGGTATCTCAGCGCCCCATCTCCTCCTATCTCAAAAGCCGTAATTTTACACTGCTGAATGCTCTCTCTCAATCATACTAAGATAGGATCTTCATATTGTCGTGCTTTTACCTCGGCTACCAAAGATGATTCTGATGTATTTTGTACAGTAACATCTCCCTCATCAGATTCTAACAATCTGATTCTCATATTGGCTAGCTGATGAAGCTCTTTAGTCAAACCCCATCTACCTGCCTCAATGTGTACTAAACTTCCCATTGACTTACGGCTGAGAGCATTTGCCACAACATTGGCTTTACCGGGATGATACAATATATCGACGTTGTAGTCTTTCAGCAATTCAAGCCACCTAAGCTGCCTCAAATTTAACTTTTTCTGCTTGAAGATGTATTGTAAACTCTTATGATCTATGTAGATGTCAACATGGACGCCGTATAAGTAGTGTCTCCATATATTCAAGGCATATATTACTGCAGCCAATTCCAAATCATGGGTTGGATAATTCTTTTCATACTTCTTCAATTGTCTAGATTCATAAGCAATCACCTTCCCACGTTGCATCAATACGCACCCCAAACCTATACCTGAGGCATCACAATATACCACATAATCTTCTGGTCCTTCAGGAAGAGTGAGCACTGGTGCGGATGTCAATCGATTCTTCAACTCCTGAAAACTTCGTTCACAAGCGTCAGACCACTGGAGCTTAGTAGCTTTCTGTGTTAACTTAGTCAATGGTGTGGATATCGAGGAAAACCCTTCTACAAACCGCCTATAATATCCCGCTAGCCCTAGGAAGCTGCGGACTTTTGATGGTGTTGTAGGTCTCGGCCAATTCTTTACTGCATCAATCTTCTGAGTGACAATACTGACACCCTCGTCATATATCACTTGGCCAAGGAGTGCTACTGAGTTAAGCCAGAATTTACATTTGGAGAGCTTAGCATATAACTTATGATCCTAAAGCGTCTGCAATACAATTCGCAAGTGGCCCGCATGTTCCCCCTCCGAATGAGAATACACCAGAATGTCATCAATGAATACAATCACGAACACATAGAGATAGGGCCTGAATACAGTATTCACGAGATCCATAAAAGCAGCTGGAGCATTTGTTAGCCCGAACGACATTACCAAGAACTCAAAGCGCCGATATCTTGTCCGGAAGGCCGTCTTTGGAATATCCTTCTCCTTAACCCTCATCTGATGATACCCTGAATGTAAGTTAATCTTTGAGAAATACTTGGCACCCTGGAGTTGGTTAAACAGGTCGTCAATTCTTGGAAGTGGATACTTGTTCTTCATAGTAAATTTATTCAACTGCCGATAGTCGATACACATCCGTAATGACCCATCTTTCTTCCTCACGAATAGGATTGGCGCACACCAAAGTGATGTGTTAGGCCTAATGAAGCCCTTATCCAGCAAGTCCAATAACTGCACCTTCAACTCTCGCAACTCTGCCGGGGCCATTCTGTATGAAGGGATAGAGATCGGTTGAGTGTCAGGCAACACATCAATGCTAAACTCAATCTTCCTTTCAGGAGGAAGGCCTGGGAGTTCATATGGGAAAACATCTGGAAATTCATTGACCACGGGGATTGATTGTAGAATAGGCGGCTTCGTCTCCGCATCCCTAATGCGAACGAGATGATAAATGTAACCTTCTAAGATTATTTTTCTTGCCTTAAGATAGGAAATAAACCTACCTTTTGGTGTAGCAATGTCCCCCTTCCATTCAATGACGGGTTCACCAGGAAATTGAAACCTAACCATCTTCATACGACAGTCAACATTTGCATAGCATGAGGCCAACCAGTCCATTCCCAGTATCACATCAAAATCAACCATTTCTAACTCAAATAAATTTGTCGAGGTTTGATGACTACAAATCATCACAGTGCAACCTCCATATACCCTTCTAGCAATCACAGAATCTCCTATCGGAGTAGATACCGCAAGAGGTTTACTTATCAATTCAGGTTCAATGCCAAACTTATTAGCCACAAAGGGTGTAACATATGATAATGTAGATCTTGGATCAATCAGCACATATACATCATAAGAAAACACAGACAATATACCTGTTACAACATCTGGAGACGACTCGAGATCCTGTCGACCTACTAGAACATAGGTTCGATTTTGACCACCACTCGAACTCGGCACTGTACCTCTACCTCTACCACGACCTGTCAACTGCTAAAAACCCCATGTTGGAGGTTGAACTGATGAGGAAGAACGAGACACAGATCCAATCGGTTGAGCCATACTATCACCTCCCCTTTTAGGATAATCCCGCATCATATGGCCAAGCTGTCCGCAAGAATAACATGCATCAGAACCTCGACGGCACAGTCCAAAGTGGGAATTGCCGTACTGATCACAACGTGGTGTTGTGGGTTTTGTCTGACTAGTATCCCGGTGATGTTGCGAGCCTGATGCCCGTGAACTCTGACCTAGACCAGATAGGTAAATCGATCATGTCGAGGCCTCTAAAACTGTGGAGGAGCACTAGCTACAGATGGCACCGGACTCCTCGAAGATTGGGGCCTGACATTGCCTCTGAAGTCATCAGAATACCGTGCAAATCTTGCCCTCTTATGCTGGCCCCTATCCTGCTCCCTATCTGCCCTTTGCTGGCATTTACGATCCTCTAGGGACTGTGCATAATCCTGAATACGGGAAATATTCATGCCCTCCACTAAGGAGGCTGTCGTGCAGTCATTTATCAGATATGGTCCCAACCCGTTCACGAACAAATGCACCCTATCACTCATCTCGGCCACCATATGGGGAGCATACCTTGCTAAAGAATCAAACTGCATACTGTGCTCTCTCACACTCATATTACCTTGTCTAAGGTTCAAGAACTTATCAGCTCTAGCTCGTTGTATCTCAACTAGAAAGTAGTGATGAAGAAAGGCCTCAGAAAATTCCTTCAACACAGCTGGAGGAGCGTTCGGACCCCTGGATCTCTCCCAACTATCATACCAGAGAACCGCTAAATCCCGTAGCCGATAAGAAGCCAACTCTACTGCCTCTGTATCACTAACATGCATAACTCACAATGTACAATAAACATGGTCAATAAAAGTATGGGGGTCCTCCTTGGGGTCTGATCCGGCAAACACTGGAGGGTCTAAATTAATAAAATCACGAACCCTCGTACTAGGTGTTTTATCAGCAGCACCTGTATTCTGCCTCTGCGCCTGAGCAGCTACCAACCTAGTCAATAACTACAAAGCACTCCACATATCCTGGTCTGTAGTGCCAGACGGAGGAACTGGAGGTGCTGGGTTCCTCTTAATATCCTCTGGAGGAGACGGAGTAGATAAGGTGTGAGATGGCATCTCACTCTGAGCCTCACTTTGGCCTACTCTAGCTTGGGGCACCTGACTGGTACCCTTTCCCGCAGCAGTATCAAGCCGCCTACTAATTGTTTGCTTTCTAGTCGAAGGCATAACTAAAAGAAAACAAGGTGAATATTAGAGACAAACTCTTATGACTCAACTCTACGCACGATCTAGATTCAGGAAAAAGGTAAAAACCCTAAATGTCATGTAGCCTCCTGATTATAAATGTGAGGCGCTACATATCCATAATCAAGACTCTACTAGACACGGCTCATAGACAATCCCTAGGCCAGACCTGCTCTGATACCAAGTTTGTCACGACCCAAACTGGAGGGCCATGACTAGCACCCGACCATACTTGCCGAGCACCGACGTACATTTTATCTAACCTTCTTTATTATCTTTTAGGGCTTACGAGATGAATATAAATGGTAGACACGGATCGTGGACAACCAACAATAAAATATGATGGCATGAACCTACATAACATGGGATGACCAGACAATCAAGAGACTATATACGTATGGTACAAGCTACCACGCTACCATGAAAGACTATACAACAAAAATCAGCCGACAAGGCATACCAAACTATACATGAGTCAACACTTGTCTATGAGCCGCTAAAGGAACATAAGTGCTGCAACATAGCCGGAATATGGCCCCGACATACCCATAATGTGTATAACAAAAATGCATACCAAGACCACGGTAAGTCCGGAGAAGGGATCTCGCCAATCACCGCTGAACTGGACAGCCTACTATGGTGGGGGAGCTGCACCTACCTATCTACCAGGACCTGCAGCACGACATGCAGTGTCCACAAATAAAAGGACGTCAGTACGAATAAAGTACTGAGTATGTAAGGCAGGGAACCATAAATACGAACAGTAATGTAAGTAGGGATAGAGAATATACAACCTGTAACATCTAAGTACCTCTGAGCACTGTTGACAAGAAATGCATAATACATATGTATAAATACATAAACTTCTAAAACATACGCCTCTGTGGGCATCATCATCATCATATCATACCCGGCCATAATAGGCTCGGTAAAAA
>MU716536.1:444032-459585 GCA_026770625.1 Nicotiana glauca | reverse complement strand
TATATATATGACTTCACACCATTCAAAAAAATCACCAAACAGCCTAAACAACATCAATAATAAACATATTGAGCCTCCCCAAACAGTCCACGCACAACCTAATCACTTCATACATACGACGGCCACCGTAGTCGTACCAATCTACCCAAAAATGTTACGAAGAACTAACAGACCACAACCCTACATCTATATGGTGTTTCTCCACACCCTTCATCCTCCAAAACTCCACAAAATAGTAGTAAAACATGCAGCCCAACAGCAACACAAAACGGTCCACAAAACAGTCCGCTACAAGTGAATAACTCGAACTCACGGCTTCCGATCACCGTCCCGTGAGTTCTTACACATATAGAACGAATTACCTCGAATTAACAGCAGAATAAATGTATGAAAGATAGTAGTAAACTCACCTTACTTGTTGGATAACTCAGCCTTTCTCTTGGTTCTTCAAAATCTAGGGTTTACCCCCAATTTGAACTTGAAAGAGAGGGAAAATCAATTAGGGTCTGTGGATAATTTTTGGGATGAAAGTTTGCAGGGGTTTAGGTCTGGTTATTTGTTAAATATAATGAGTGATATATTGCAGAAGATAAGCCTTTTAATGGTCTCTTTGTCTGACCCGAAATGGCCTCTTTTTGGGCTTTCATTTAACCAAGTAGGTGACCCACCTACTTGTCACCTACTAGCTTGTGCAGTTTCGTAAAAATGTCTATATCTCTCTATTCGAATGTCGTATTGATAAACGGTTTAATGCTTTGGAAACTAGACTCATAGATCTTCAATTTGGTGTGTAGATAATCGAGTAATTCCAAGTAGATTGGGAGAAAAGATTAATAACATTTGACCTAAAGTTTAAGTAAAACTACGAACATAAGTTGCGACAACTTTTGTCGACTTCTGTTTCATAAATCGTTTGACTTCAAGACTTATGATACGGATATTATATGATTAAAATACCTTAAAACATGACCTCCTGAGTATATTAAGCACCGATAGGTTTACCCGAAAATACGAGTTACAACATCCTTGATTCGTTTAACTTCTAATACATGTTAATCACCCTTATGCACCCTTGTATCACTTAAGATCAATAGGATTAACTTCTTATCATCTCAAGGATAATTCCTTCTTGGATTTGTGTTAACTAACATATGGCATGAAATAACGCATGTGGATATGGGTTGTAACATAACAAGTCAAAGTAAGGTCTGAAAACTCAGTTCATCAACTCGATAAATGTTGTTGGGGCTTTGGTCAAACCAAATGACATGACCAAAAACTCATAATGCCCGTACCGAGTGCGGAATGCTATCTTAGGGACATCAGATGCCCTAATCCTCAGCTGATGGTAGCCAGATCTGAAGTTTATCTTTGAAAGCACCTTCACACCCTAAAGCTGGTCAAACAGATCCTCAATCTTCGGCATTGGATACTTGTTCTTTATCGTCACCTTGTTCAATTGCTGGTAACCAATGCACATCCTCATCGATCCATCCTTTTTCTTCACAAATGACACTGGCACAGCCCAAGGAGAAACACTAGGCCTGATAAAACCCTTCTCTAGCAAATCTTGCAACTGGTCCTTTAACTCTTTCAACTCTGGCGGGGCCATGCAATACGATAGAATAGAAATGGGCTACGTGCCTAGGGCTAGATCGATACAAAAATCAATATCCCTGTCGGGCGGCATACCCGGCAGGTTTGAAGGGAAAACCTCGGGGAACTCCTGAACAATAGAGACAGAGTTAAGAGAAGGAACCTCAGTTCTGGAATCGCGAACATATACCAAGTAAGATAAACACCCCTTCTCGACCATACGTCGAGCCTTCACATATGAAATAACACTGCAGGTGGCATGTCCTGGGGTCCCTCTCAACTCTAATCGGGGCAAATCTGGCAAAGCCAAGGTCACGATCTTGGCGTAACAATTCAAGATAGAATGATACGGGGATAGCCAATCCATTCCTAATATAATGTCGAAATCCACCATGTCTAAGAGCAATAAATCAACATGGATCTCAAGACCCTCAAACACTACCACACATGAACGATGGACTCGGTCGACCACTATGGAATCACCCACTAGCGTAGATACATAAATATTGATACCTAAAGCATCACTAGGCATAGACAGGTAGGATGCAAAATAGGATGACACATATGAATACATAGACCTAGGGTCAAATAGCACTGAAGTATCCCTATTACAGACCAGAATAGTACCTGTAATAACATCTGAAGACTTAGCCTCTGGCATGGCTAGGAAAGCATAATACCGGGGGGCCCCACCTCCCTAAACCATGTCTCTAGGATCATCGGCTACTGGATGACCCCTACCTCTGCTAGTCCGAGCTCTACCTCTACGGTCTCGACCTCCACCTCTATGATCACTACCCCCGCCCTAGATGGTTGGGCGAGCTGTGGATCACCTGATGCCTAAATTATGTTGTGAGGACCATGTTGCTTAGAGCTGCCCGAGGCTCGAGGGAAAAAACTGACAATATGACTTGGGTCACCACAACCATAATAAGCCCTTGGCTGCTGCGACTGCTGGCCTTGTCAACCTAAATGCCCTCCCCGAAAGCTCTAAAGTGGAGGTGCACTGATGGGCTATAGATCAGTAAAATGCTGCTAAGAACCACCACCGCCTGGAGTACCATGAGAAACCTAGAGTGCTGACTGAAAGGCCCTCGGTGAATGGCCTCTACCGTAAGAATCCCTACCTCCAGACGAGGTACCACTGAACCTACCAGAGTGACGAGGTCTCTTATCCGACATATGATTACCTCCTCGTGCAAGAGCCATCTCAACTCTGCAGGCCGCATTGGCCGCCTCCTTAAAAGAAATCTCACTATCGGCTCCTATGGCCATCTGGAGACAGATCGGCTGAATCAATCCATCAATAAACCTCCGCACCCTCTCTTGCTCTATGGGGAGTATAACAATATCATGGCGTGCCAAATCTATAAGCCGAGTCTCATACTGTGTAACTGTCATGGAGCCCTAATGGAGGTGCTCGAACTACCTGCGAAGTGTCTCCCGCCGAGGGACTGGGAGAAACTTCTCCAGAAATAACTCTGCAAATTGATCCCATGTCAATGTTGGAGACCATGTTGTTCTAGATAGGCAATAGTCCCTCCACCAAATCTTGGCGGATCCTGCCAGCAGGAAGGCGGCAAAATCAACCCCATTGGTCTCCACAACACCCATGGTCCTAAGGATCTCATGGCAGCTGAATAAGAAATCCTATGGATCCTCTGATGAAGCACCGCTGAATGTGGTGTTGAAGATCTTGGAGAATCGATCAAGTCTTCTCAAGGCATCCAAAGACATAGCCGCTCCATCGCCGGCCTGGGCTGTAATAACTGACTGAGCTGTCACAGCTGGCTGAAATACTGGGACATGAGCCTGGGGAGCTACCTGCTCCGGAGTATGTGTAGCAGGATTCTGAACCCCCCCTCCAGCCTAAGAAGTGGCTGGTGCTACTAGCAGCAAACCCGCTCTAGTGACACTTTCCATAGAGCCAGCCAATCTCACTAAAGTGTCCTAAAGACCCGGGGTGACCATGACCCCTCACGGGACCTGAGTTGGGCCCACCGAAGCTGCTAGAGCTAGAACCTCCTCATCATAGTCAATATGGGGCTCCACCTTTGGGATTGCTGCCCGGGGCTGAGCTCTTCCCCTGCCTCGGCCTCTGGCACGGCCTAGACCTCTGCCCCTCGCAGGAGCTGCTGTCGGGGGCTAGGGCTGCTGCACGATAGAAGAGAAAGCACATGTTCTCGCCATCTGCAAAAGAACAGAGTGGAAAGACAATGAGTATTTGAGAAACAGAATCCCACAACAACAAATAACAAAAGTGAAACTTTTACTTAACTCCATAGCCTCTAGGATAAATACAGACGTCTATAGCCTCTGGGATAAATACAGACGTCTCCATACCGATCCCTCAGACCCTACCAAGTTTGTCCGTGAGTAACCAAACCTATGTAACCTAGAGCTCTGATACCAACTTATCACGACACGGATTTCCTACCATCGGGAGTCGTAATGGCGCCTACTGTCAGAGCTAGGCAAGCCAAGCATTTGAACATTTTCCGATAACACCCAACTATAACAATATTAACAAGTCATTTAACTAAAAGCGAAAGTCTTTAAACATAAAAAACTGAAAACCCAAAATGCGAAAGTTCAGTTTTTCTCTACCCAAGACTGGTGTCGCTATCTCACAAACTACTAAACAGTGCTACAAACAAGTCTGAATAGAAATACATAAATGTCTATCTCGGTACAATGAAAACAAGCTGAAAACATGGAAAGGGACTTCGGCCTACGAACGCCAGCCAGGCTACCTCGTAAGTCCCTTGACAGAATTCAGCTCCCGATCAATATCCTACTACTGTGGTCCAAAAGCTGCTCTGGTACCGTGATCTGTGCAAAAAGCACAGAAGTGTAGCATCAACACAACCGACCCCATGTGCTGGCAAGTGCCTGGCCTAACCCTGGCGAAGTAGTGATGAGGCTAGTCTGGACTACGAATCAACATGTACGGTTCAATATATGTATATGCAATAAAATGGAAGAATACAGAAATTAACGACAAAACCGCTAAGATCTAGTCACAAATTACTTGAATGTATCAACAAATGCTAATTGAATCAACTTTGAATACATGAAAATGAATTTCCCAAAGTTTTACTCAAAAATTCCAACAACTCCCCCGGTCCCACGTGGTCAAAACCTGAGGTCCGAACTAAAAACCCGGTTACCCATTCCCCCACGAGTTCATATCTATGATTTGTTTTAAAATCAGACCTCAAATCGAGGTCCAAATCCCCAATTTTAAGAAAACCTAGGTTCTACCCAAAATTCCCATTTTCACCCATGGAAATCCTTGATTTTAAGATAAAAACATGTTTAATGATGTTAGATATTGAAGAAATTAAGTAAAAGTTGACTTACAAATGATTTGGAAGAAGGTTTGTGCTTGAAAAATTGCCTATGGAGTTTGTGTTTTGAAAGAATGAAGAAATGAGGTGAAAATTTGTCTAAGTACGAAAATGCAGGCCTCAGATGTGGGAATTGCAAACTTGGGTTCACAATTGCGAACCTTGCAATATCTGGGAAATACGAGGTCTAGTTCGCATTTGCGAACTCTGAAGAAAAGTGGAAGGTTCGCATTTGCGAGAAAAACAGTCGCAACTATGAAGGCTGGGCTCATGGGCAGGCATCACATTTGCGATGAATTACTTCGCATTTGCGAAGAATGCTGCCCAGGGAAAGTCTTGCATTTGCGTTAAAATGATCATAATTGCGAGCTCGCATTTGCGAGTAGAACTGAAGAACACCAAATTTTGAAAAATGAGAAAATGCAATTTGATGCATATCCAAAACTCACCGAGCCCGTGGGGCTCCAAACCAAACATGTACACAACCTCAAAAACATCCTACGGACTTACTCGTGTGATCAAATAGCAAAATAACATCGTTTACATAGAATCAAGCCTCGAAACACATGATTTTCTTCCAACTTTTATTAAACTCAAATTTCCCATTTTAAGTCCGAATCACGTCAAATGACGTCCGTTGTCAACCAAACATTACATAAAGTGCTTAAACAACATATACAACATGTACCGGGCATCGAAACCAAAATACGAGCCCGATACCATCACTTTTTGATAAAGTTTCATTTTCATTTTCCTTAAACATTTTCACAAAACAATTTCATAGAAAATTCATTCCTCGGGCCTGGGACCTCAAAATTCAATTCCGGGCATACGCCCAAGTCCTATATTTTTCTACGGACCCTCCGGGACCGT
The DNA here is from genome assembly GCA_026770625.1 of Nicotiana glauca. NCBI lineage: Eukaryota > Viridiplantae > Streptophyta > Magnoliopsida > Solanales > Solanaceae > Nicotiana > Nicotiana glauca. Next base: position 453,766 of record MU716536.1, on the reverse strand, counting down.
CAAATTATGGGTCCGGGTCCATTTACCCAAAATGTTGACCGAAGTCAATATTATTCATATTAATATCAAAATTCACCATTTTTCGCACAGAACTCATATATAAGCTTTTCGGCTACGCGCTCGGACTGCGCACGCAAATTAAGGCAACTAATAGTGAGATTTTCAAGGCTTTGGAAGTGCGGAATGAAAGAGAAAATCGGAGATGACCCTTCGGGTCGTCACATATCTTAACCCTAGTAAGTATCAAGTCGACCTCTCGTCTATACTTCTTGGAGATCAGACGGGATACTCATATGGTACATATTGTTTATGTACTCATACTACGCTTCCGTACTTAATTGTACAAGATCTGAGGCAGATACATCTGGTTTCTAGTCCGGTGCGCGCCCTTGAGCTTATGGCAGAGACTTCCACGGTGAGCTTCTTCCTTCCTATGCCGCTCAGCAGCCGGATGGAGTCTTTCTTTACTTTTGTTGTCTTTCCCTATCTCAGACAGTATGATATTGATATTTCTGTATATTCTACTAGATGTCCATACTTGTGACACCAGGTTATGGCTCACACTTTGGTAGAAATTTGTTTTTGGGTTGTATAATTATGTTATTTATGGTATTTCACACTTCTAGAGTAAATCCAAATTAAGTATCTATTTCACTCATTTCTGATTAAAAGTAACATAAGAATTTAGTAATGTTTCCGCGTTGTCTTGCCTGGCAGTGGTGTCAGGCGCCCTCATGACCTATTGTGGAAATGGGTCGTGACAACTGTGGTCCCGGATGACTACAATGAGACACTTATAAGGGACTTTTATGCTTCATATGGTTCTTCATGGAGTGTTTCACAGAAGCGCAACAGGATCTTTGAAACATCTATCCTAGTGTGAGGGGTTCAAATATCCTAGTGTGAGGGGTTCATCTATCGAGGTTTGGCGGTCTAGCACAGCCAAATATGATGCCAAGGTTGCCAACAAATACAATGAGTGTGTCTCGATTTCCTTCGTCATAGCAAATGGGACACTGGGCTGGATTGATCCTAAACACAAAATTTACAAGAAGGATCTTACACGGTAGGGGCGATACTGGCTTAGCTTTGTTACATCTCATCCGATGCCATCCAGAAATGAAACTGACATCAACATTGTGAAAGCACTCCTCATTGCGTGCGTCATGACATGCATCAAGATTGATGTGGGAGAGATCATATTCAAAGAGATGGGAATAAAAGCCAAACAGAAAGAAACATCACTTCCTTTACCCTGCTTGATCACTACTCTCTGCTAAGCTGCAAGTGTGCCTTCTATGCCTAAGCATGAAAAAATGGAAAAGGCTCTCAAAGACATCGACGTCATGAGAATCAATGACGCAGTTGCAAAGGAAGCTGCAACTCAGTCGAAGACTTAGATTCCTCCTCCAGCAGATATAGCAGCATCAAAGGGTCCAGCACTGCCAGACACCTTTCTTGCCCCAGCTACCTCCACAGCTACTCCATATCCCTTTATTGCAAAGGCCCAGGTTCCTTTACCTGCTCTGTCCAAGTAAGGTCTACTTGCTTAGCATGCCAATGCCAAGGTTGACCGGTTTATCAAGGAAATTCCCAACTTCACCTAGCAAGCATTGACCCTGATCAAATCCTCTGTGACTGTTCTTTAGTAGACACATGAGACTTATGAGGATCAGCCCAGGAGCATTAAAGCGCGTCTTGAGAAGGTTGAGCAGGATGAGGTTGGAGGTATGCGTCAGCTCCGGAAAGATGTGACTGACATGAAACCTGAGCTGTAGAAGATGTAGAGTTTAGAGTTTGATTTGATAGCCTTCCTCTCCAAGGATGGAGAGCATGGTGCTGACACTTCCGTCCTGGGCATGTCAGCCCCAGAGGCACAGCATGTTCAGGCGTCCAAGTCTCAAACTCCTTCTACTAACATTGATGTTCCTTAAGGTGAGGAATCTCGAGATATTGAGGAGTCTTATGAGGCGGAGTTAGGAAGTGAGGATATTAATGAAGAGGCACTAGGTGAGGACACTGAGGTTCATCAAGACAAGTTTAAACAGTTTTCTATCTCTACAAGGGTAGAAGATGAAGAGGAAGCAACTGTGTAGATAGCCATTGCACATTCGCTAGCAGATATGGTCGACAAGGCACATTCATTGGTCACTCATCCATCACCGGGCGAGGCTTGAAGCTACCAGGACCCAGCTCCATCCTCACAGTAGGTGGAGCTTCCTGCTATATTATCGATGCGGACTCAACCCTTGGGAAGAGTGGGCGCTAACAACTGTTACCCGATAGTGGTTTCGGGGTCAATTTCCTCAGGGAGCTAGTTATGGGAGTCGAGTATTTGTGAAGTCTAGGAAGGTGTTTTGGCTTCTAATTTTGCTTCTATCATTTTTGGTTTTTCTTTTGTATATCAACTAAATTTATCAACTACAATTATAAACTAAATTATTCTAAGTAATGATGCTAGTTGTATGCAATAGGAGAAAGCACTAGAGTCGTAGCACTTGCCTAGGTGACTAATTAACGGGTATAGAATTCTAATGCAAGGATGATAATTAAGGTATGGATAACCGTTGCACTTAGCACTCACTCTCACACCTCTCGGTAGAGAGAGTGATTTTGCCCAATTGACTCTCTCGAGACCAATTGGGTAGGCTAATTTTCCCAAGCAACTAATGGTTCAAGTAGGGTAGTTACTCTCTCGAGGTTTAACCCGTTACTTGGGACTACCATTCTCATGGGTCCATCCTAAATCCTTGTTGGGTTAATTGTGAGGTCATAGACTCTCTTTTTCAAGAAGAGTCAAGACCCACTAATCTAGACTTAGTGTTTCCAACCACCAAATCCAAGTGAAAGCATACAATCAACCCAAATACGAAACACTNATCATCCAAGCATTAAGCAAAAACACCCATTAATTACCCACACTAGGGTTGAGCCACAACCCTAGCTAATGGGTTTATCTAGACATTGAAGAAGTAAAAATAGAAGAAATACTAGAAGAAATTAACATAATTATTAACTACAAGATTAATCTACTTGAATCCACATTAATTGCAAGAGAAAATTGCCTAAAGTAGGCTAATACAAAGTGTCTGGGGCTCAGCTGCTCAGATAGATTACCAAAAAAACCTCCCCTAAAAGAGTAAAATGTTCTATTTATACTACAAAGGTAAAAACGGACAAAAATACCCCTGAGGGTCTGGCGCGGACCGCATAGAAATGTCATGCGGCCGCGTAGGGTAACTGGTCTTCATATCTGGCGTCTGGACTTGAGGATGCGGACCGCGTCAAAATGTCATGCGGCCGCATAGGTTGAGTCATGCGGACCGCGTGGAAATGGTGCACGGCCGCGCTGTAAAGATCGTCCCATTTTGACTCTCTGATCTTTTACCCACGCGGACCGCACTGATTTGGTGTGCGGCCACGTGGAACTTTGCCTTGACTTTTTGAGCCTCTGATCAATCATCATTGTGGACCGCGTAGAAATGTCTGCGGTTTGCGTGGATCTTCTTCAGAGTTGCTGATTCTCTGAACTTTCCTGCACGGCCGCGTGATAAATCTGTGCGGACCGCGCAGGCTGGGCTTTAACTTGATAGCTTTCTGAACCTTTCTTTGCGGCCGCACATCAGAACAGTGCGGTCCGCACAGGTCACCTATTTCCCAACTTTCAGTTATCTTTTGGCGCTTGGTAGGTTTCACTCCTTTTTTAGCCGATTTGTGATATTCATCATCTAGTCGCTCAAACTTGCAATCAAGCGCAACTTGTAAGCAATTCATGAATAATCAAGAGCAATTTATGCAAAAAGCTCAGGTAAGAATGGGTATAAAACATGCACAATTCATAGTTATCAACGCCCCCAAACTTAAATCTTTGCTTGTCGTCAAGCAATTAAAATGAGACCTATCCCTCAATAGAAAACATCCAAGTAATTCCTGTTTGTCCTAAAGTAACCTCAATCAAGCATCAATTGGGACTAACAATTGCCCTCAATGCGAATGCATCATTAACACATTTAAAACTATGAAAACTTGTGTATCAAGTGTGACACAAGAGCCTCAAGGGTTGACACCTCTCATCATGGAACCTTTCTCAAGTATTTTGGTCATTGTGGAATCCAAACTCATACATCCTCGACTCTCCCTAAGTGAACCTCACCTTATATAGTAATTGCAAACAAATCGAGGTGGAAGGATTTTTTGCTCATCTCTCATAAAGAAGAGACCCTAAGTCCAGCTCTAAGTGCCATATGCTTGCCCTTCATGTAAGTATCCACTAATGTAGGCTTCCCTCAATTCAAGATCATATAGGGCTTTTGAGGAGTCATTGTGAAGGCTTTTGGGTAAAGGTACGATATGCTTTCGTCCACATGGGTTCAATCTTCCCCTAAGCACTTCTTTTGATTTGTTTTGGCATACTTTCTTGACTGATTTGAGTATTTCTTCTTTCAAGGGGTTAGAGAGACACAATGTCACTCTTTCTTTTGCAATTCAAACCTTTCTCCTTTTTGTTCACCATCTTCGCATCTTTTTCCACTTTTTGTTGACTTTGTGTCCCCCTTTTTGGGTCTTTTTCACTTTTGTCTTTCTTTTTGCTTTTTTTTTTACTTGCATTAGTGCCTTTTCTACCACATTGGTGCAATTCTTGTCTCTCCCCCAAACTTAGATATATGAAATTACTCAAGGGAACATTTTTCGGTGCCAAGAGGGGGTTTCATTAAAAACGGGTATAAGCTTATAACTTTGGTTCATGAAAGAAGAAGGTTTAAGGCTCAAAAGGGGTGGACTAGGGATCATTGCATTGGTAGGTCATGAAATGGATCAAGTTAGCATTTTTGGATCAAGGAGAGCCTACAATCACGTCTCAAGTCAAGTTCCACCTATGATTTCGCCTCAACAAACATTCGGGGCAAGTTCTAGACCATTGGCTCGGTACTTGGGCTCACAAATCGAATTCTCACCACACATACACTCAAGGATTTCCAAAGACGGAGTCGAGGGCCCACAATGACCTTAGTCACGATTAAAGCACACAATGGCCCATATTGACCACATCAAAGCAAAACAAAAAAGAGGCTACGATCCTAACTTTGCACTAAAATGAAAAATTTTAACGAAAATTACAAAAATAGAAAGAAAGCTCAAATGCCAACCAAATGAATATGTACACAAGGGGAGTAGAATATACAACTGAGGGAGTTCAGAATGAAAATTTATATACAAATCATCTATATCTATGAATGTACTGAAAGTAAAGAATATATACAATCGTCCAATAAATCAAAAAGTAGGGCCACACCCCCACGAAAAAGAGCTAGCATTGTCCCGAATGCTAACTACCAAATAAAACATCAAAAACAGTCAAAGGATATAGAATGACCCCTGAAGCCTCATCAGCTGCCATGTGCTGGTCAGTGGCTCCCGTGTCCTCTGTAATGGCAGGGACCTCAGACTGGTCCCCAGCCTGCTGCTGTGCTAATGGGACCAGTGCCTGCTCCTGGTGTGGATCATCAACTGAAGGGGCACTGGAGGGACCCTCATGCTCTATAGCGACTGCTATCACAACTCCCTCAGTATTAGGTAGTTTTCTCTTCTTCTTCTGCCTATGCTCCTATACCTGTGGCTGCTCAAATGATGGCTCTACAGTAGGCCCCTCAAACAGTAAGTCAAGTGGCAGCTGATCCGCCACTAGCTTGTCTACCTGCACCTTTAATGACGCCACCGACTCCTTCGAGGCCTTTGTCTTTCTCAGCTTTCTGTTCTCCTTGGCCGAGCTCTTTAGTGCCTTGCTATGCTCCCTGACTTCCTTGGCCAAGGCATCCTGCTTTGCCATCATTTTCTCCTGGTTGGTCAGGATTTTCTTCAAAGTCTCCTCAATAGAAGCAGGGATCTCAACAGTCATCGGTGCTCCCTAAGCCTGCACGGCTGTGGTCAATATGGACAACTTGGATGTCACAGCCGACATCCATTTTTTCAAACTGGCTAAAGAATGTGTGAGCTGGTTGGCGGTGAACCTGTGAGCCTTTGATACCAGAATCACCGGATCAGCTGAGGTAGAAGGGAGTGCTGTAGAAGGTCCTGGGGGTACTGTAGTGGTCTCAGTGAGCTGCTCAGTGGCAGCTGGCTCTTCAGAATGGCCAGCTGTGGAAGAAGTGGAGGCCTGACTCTTGTTGGCATTCTTTGGGTTGTCAGAACCCTTCTGATCATACCATGAATATGGGCTCACCGGAGATAACATAACATCATAATCCTTCTTATTTACTTTCAATTGTTTAAAGTACAGGGAAAGAGTGTTGGGGAAAGGATAGTTTGTCTTTGTCTCATTACCCACAGTAGCAATCACTCTATGCTTGATATTACCCATATTCAATGTAAATCCATCCATGATGGAAGCAACCAAGACAACACGATCAATGGGGACGGAGTGATCATGTGTGGTCGGATCAAGCCGATTTCACACGAATGTCAACCACCCTTTTGCTTCAAAGTTGAGGGTGTTCCTAAATATTTTCTCCTGTGCTTTCAGCCACATAGGGACTGTACCTGGAGCTGCTAAAATCCCAGCTAACCACCGGCGAACTTCTTCTTTCATAGCCAGTTTCTCAAATTATTTAGACTCATCCTCTTCTACAAATCCCAAGAAGTCATTTAGTGTCTTCCCATCAAATAGTACAATCTTGTCCCTCACTCTTGTAGTTGTGGAGCCCCAAACTATATGGTAGACATTGCTGTAAAACCTTTTACCATGTGGTCATTAGCCATTTTCACACGCTCTTTGAAGAAACCCCAACCCTCTATCGTACAAAATTGTGCTTGTACGTGAGGGTTGGGAGGAACTAAGTCAACATCAATGAATTGTCTTTTCGAAATCAGCTTCCTTTTTGGCCACCACTCTCTGAATCGGTGGAAGGCTACTTCACTTATAAATCTATCTCCCATGCCTCTGGTTTCCTAGTTCTATCTAGACCCCCAATCTTTGGCTCACCACCGTCACTCTCCTTTGATGATGAAATTATGGGAAAGGTGGAATATTGGTCGTCAGATTCTTTTTCAGTTCCGGACTCATTAGACGAGTCCGTGAGTACCACATTCACTGGCCTCTTGTAGGTGGACACATTTTTCTGCTCAGGGGAGGATGACTCTGTTGCTGGAATCTCCACGGATGTGTGTGTGGGGACGGATTCTAAAGTCATGCTCCGGGAGGGTGCATATTCACTACCCGTTGAATGAGAGGCAACCCTATCGGCCTCCCGAATTATTTTCTATTATTCTTTATTAGCTCCTTATCCTTGGCAACGAGTTTCACGACCCTTCTAATTGTCCTCCCTCGGGAAGAAACACCCCTCCCGGTTTGCTTCTCCTTGCCCCCACGTTGTATTTGTTTTCATTGACGTGCCATTGTCTGCAAGAGATACAAGTGTAACGTTGTTAGTGGAAGCACAGAAGGAGTAGATAGTTTAACGTTCAATGCACATTTGCAGACATAGTATTGCAGACAGGAGGGACGCGGACTGCATAGAAAAGTCACATGATCTGCACAGGCTAATCATTAAAAACGCCATCTCTCTGAACATGACCTACGCGGGCAGCACTATTTTGGATTGCGGCCGCGTAGGTCCAACGCGGACCGCACAAAAATGCCACGCAGTCCGCATGGATCAAACTCTTAAAATGACATCTCTCTGAACCTTAGCCACTCGGTCCGCATTGGTTTGGACCGTGGCCGTTCTGGGTTCACGCGGACCGCACAGAGGAAATGTTCAATTACCAATCAAAGGCACGCGGACCGTACACAAATGTTGTGCGACCGCGTATGGCAAACATAACTAGGTAGGTTCTTTTGTTCTTTTTAGTCCAATTTTTTTAACGTCCTAAGTGTCCCTACTCAGTGTTTTTAACAAGAAATTATGCCCAATTTCAACATGAGTTCGCAAGCCCTATTCTAACTATTAACTAAAATGAACAAGAAAGAAATAAAAAGAAATTAAGAAGTTATTCTAGTAGAAATCAATTAAAATAAACACAAATTAAACTATGAAATGAAATGAATAGGAGATGTTACCAGGGAATATTGAGAATGAAAATATGTGCAGAAGTTATGCGGATGAACAGTAGAAAGCTATGCTCAGATGAAGATTTGCGAAAAGGTTTAAAGGAGGCCCAAGGCTCCTATTTATAGAAGACCATGGGGCACATTTCTTACCTACCTGCGCGGCCGCACAAAAATGGCACGTGGACCGCGCAGGATTTTTCATTCACAGGGTATGAGCAAAACCCACGCGGACCGCACTATTTTGGTGCGCGACCGCATGAGAAACTTCAGAGACCTATCCCATTCGGCAATTTCCACGTGGTCTGCACTGTTTTGGTGCGCGGCCGCGTGGAAAACTTCAGAGACCTAATAAAATTTGTTTTTCCAGCACGAACTACGCAAAAATGCCATGCGGCCACGCTGGGTCTTCTGAGTTCAATTCCTTCAGCCTTTCAATCCCACGCGGACCACACTGTTTTGGTGTGCGGCCGCGTGGGCACTGTTCAGAAACTACTCCTGATTCAACATTATCCCTGCAACACTTCACAAACTATCAGCTCAAAAATCCTACTCTACAAAGGAAAAACAAAGAAATTCAAAAGACATGGGTTGCCTCCCAAGAAGCGCCTGATTTAACGTCGCGGCACGATACAGGTTACCATCATCTCACTTCAAGTGAATAAGTGCCACCATGTGGCTGTCATCAACCTTTCCCAAGTAATGTTTGACACGATGCCCATTAACCCGGAATACTTCACCATTTTTGTTTTTGAGATCAAGGGCACCGAAAGGAGTTACAAAGACCACCTCAAAGGGACCACTCCATTTGAATTTGAGCTTCCCCGGAAATAACCTTAGCCTTGAGTTGAAGAGAAGGACCATATCACCAACTTTGAATTCTTTACCCCAAGCGTACTTATCATGGAGGTATTTCATCTTGTCCTTATACAAGGACGAGCTAGAGTAAGCATGGAATCTAAACTCATCGAGTTCATTCAATTGTTCCACTCGGAGGTTGGCCGCAACATCCCATTCAAAATTTAACCTTTTCAAAGCCCACATCACCTTATGCTCTAGTTCCACTGGGAGATGACAAGCCTTACCAAACACCAATCGATATGGAGACAAACCAATCGGAGTCTTGTACTATAAGCCCATAGAGCATCATCCAACTTCTTTGACCAATCGGTCCTATGCGCATTCACTGTTTTGGACAAAATACTCTTAATTTTCCGATTAGAAACCTCCACTTGGCCACTTGCTTGCGGATGGTATGGGGTAGTCACCATGTGGTTAACTCCATATTTGGTGAGCAAAGAATCAAAGGCCTTGCTGCAAAAATGGGACCCCCCATCACTAATGATAGCACGAGGGGTTCCAAATCTAGTAAATATTTGCTTCTTCAAGAATTCCACGACACTCCGGGCTTCATTATTGGGAATAGCCACGGCTTCAACCCACTTGGAGACATAATCTACCGCCACGAGAATATACGTGTTCCCACAAGAGCTTACAAACGGGCCCATGAAGTCAATTCCCAACACATCAAAAATATCAACCTCTAGAATGGTGTTAAGAGGCATCTCATCCGTTTTAGAAATCCCGCCGACTCGTTGACATGCATCACACTTTTTCACCAAATTGCTTGCATCTTGAAACAAAGTAGGCCAATAGAAACCACAACTTAGAACCTTTGATGTCGTTCTCA
>MU716536.1:389003-442814 GCA_026770625.1 Nicotiana glauca | reverse complement strand
AGATAACCTCTATCTTTGCTTTGTCAACTTCAATACCATTTTTTGAAATTTGGTGCCCCAAGACAATTCCCTCTTGCACCATGAAGTGACATTTTTCCCAATTGAGTACAAGATTGGTCTTCTCACATCTTTTTAACATTTTGTCCATGTTCGCTAGGCATTCTTCAAATGAGTCTCCCACCACACTAAACTCGTGCATGAAAACCTCCAGAATGTCCTCCACCATGTCGGTGAAGATTGCCATCATGCATCTTTGAAAGGTTGCTAGAGCATTACAAAGTCCAAAAGGCATCCTTGAGAAGGAGAATGTTCATATGGACAAGTAAATATAGTCTTTTCCTGATCCTCCGGGGCAATGAGAATTTGGTTATACCCCGAGTAGCTATCAAGAAATCAATAATAAGCCCTGCTCGCTAAACGGTCAAGCATTTGGTCCAAAAATGGTAGAGGGAAATGATCCTTCCTAGTGACCTTGTTGAGCTTTCTATAATCCATGCACACTCTCTAACCCGTGACCGTGCGGGTTGGAATCAATTCATTGTTTGCATTTGTGACAACTGTGATACCTCCCTTCATTGGAACACATTGGACCGGGAAGGTCCATGAACTATCCGATATTGGGTAGACTACACCGGCATCAAACCACTTGATAACTTCCTTCTTGACCACCCCTTGCATATCTTCATTTAATCTTCTTTGGTGTTCAAGTGACGGCCTTGCATCTTCCTCCAAAATGATCTTATGCATGCAAAAGGCGGGGCTTATACCCCAAATATCCGCCAACGTCTATCCGATCGCCCGCTTGCAATTTTGTAAAACCGCCAAAGTGGCGTCCACCTGCAAGTTAGTTAAGAAAGACGAAAGAATAACAGGCAAAGTGAAATTAGGACCCAAGTATTCATACCTGAGGTGAGGAGGAAGTGGTTTCAACTCCAACACCGGCGGCTCCTCAATAGATGGCTTTGTTGGAGGGGTCTTATGATTCTCAAGGTCCAATGATAACTTCCTAGGATCATAAGAGTACGAGCCCACACCATGTAATACATTTACACATTCAATTCTCCCGTCATCATCATTAACCTCCATGTTCAAAAGCACCGCTTCAAGTGGATCTTCAACATTGATCATTGTGCTTGTGTCATCCACTATCACCGCCGTGACAATGTCAACAAACGAGCAAACTTCGGCACTATTTGGTTGCCTCATAGATTTGCACACATGAAACACTACCTTTTCATCACTGACTTGGAAGGTCAACTCTCCCGCCTTGACATCAACCAAAGCCTTCCCTGTTGCTAGGAAAGGCCTTCCAAAAATAATTGGGACTTCAAAGTCCACCTCACAATCAAGAATCACGAAGTCGGCCGGTATAATGAACTTATCAACTCGAACAAGGATGTCGTCGATGATACCCAAAGGCTGCTTCATAGACCTATCCACCATTTGGAGCCTCATTGAAGTCGGGCGAGGTTGCCCAATTCCCAAAGTTTTGAACATTGAATATTGCATTAAGTTGATGCTTGCCCCCAAGTCACAAATGGCTTTTGCAAAGTCGGCGCTTCCAATAGTGCATGGTATAGTGAATGCACCGGGGTCCTCAAGCTGAGGAGCCATGGAGAGTAAAATTGCGCTCACTTGATGGGTCATTTTGATCGTCTGACACTCCATTGATCTCTTCTTCGTGACCAAATCTTTCATGAATTTTGCATACCCGGGAATTTGCTTGAGTTCCTCCACTAAAGGCACATTGATAGTCAAACTCTTCATCATCTCAATAAATTTCTTAAATTGGTTATCATTCTTTTGTTTGGCCAAACGTTGAGGGTAAGGCGGAGGAGGCCTAGGCAAAGGTGCCTTGGCTTTGGTCACTTCCGGCTCCTGTATATCTATAACATGTTCCCTAGACGGGTTCACGTTCTCTTGAGTCTCTTCCTCAACTTCTTGAATGTCAATTATCACTTCATTTCTTGCACTTGGTTCCACAAAATCATCAACCTCCTTAGGAATATAATCATTAGGCAACTCATCTTCCTCCACCATGGCTTGATTCTCTCTTGAGGCATGCATATCACCGCCTCGCCCACTCCGTGTGGTCACCCCCATCACATGGTTATTGTGCCCACCCTTAGGATTTACTACCGTGTCACTAGGTAGTGCACCCTTTGGGCGAGTATTTAAAGATTGTGAAATTTGTCCAAGTTGCACTTCTAAATTACAGATGGAAGTGTTATGTGAAACCAATTGCGCATCCGAGTCTTGAGTCTTCTTCATCATTTGTTCAAACATAACCTCTATTCTCCCAAATTCATTGCCCGAAGAACTCGGCCCTTGAGATTGATATGGTGGCGGGTTGTTTGGTTGTTGAAACATTGGGGGTCTTTGAAAGCCTTGCCCCCGATTACCTTGACCACCATTTTTGTTGTTCCAATTGTTGTTGTTCCAATTATTGTTGTTTCCACTCCAATTGCCACTATTGTTGCCTTGATTCCCCCAATTGTTGTGTTGATTACTCCGATTCCAATTTTCGCCTTCTGGTTGATTATTCCAATTCCCTTGAGATCGCCATTGTTGGTTACCTTGGTTTCCTCTATTTCCTTGGTAGTTGTTGACATATTGACAATCCTCATTTTGCTCATCATAGCACTCATTTGAATAACCACTGCCAACATCATAATTTTCACAATTCCCTTGTTGTTGTTGCCCTCTTTGCTTTCTTTTATTCATATTTACTCCTTCCATAGCATTTACTTGGCGTGGATTTTGAACTTGTTGCAATTGCGCCTTTGCTAATAGGTTCATTGTTGTTGTAAGATCGGCAATGGCTTGACCGTGGTCATGCAACTCTTTATGCAAATTTATAACATTAGGATTACGTTGAGGAACATTCGCCCGACTTTGCCATGTCGAAGAAGTATCGGCCATTTCATCTAACACTTCACATGTTTCATTTTACGGGAGCTTCAGAAAATTTCCACCCGCCAATTGGTTCACAATACATTGGTTTGTTGTGTTGATGCCTCTATAGAAAGTTTGTTGAATCATCACATCTGTCATATCATTATTTGGACATTCCTTGACCATGGTTTTAAACCTCTCCCATATTTCATGGAAAGGCTCCGTTGGTTCTTGTTTGAAGGCCAAAATCTCATCACGGAGCACCTCCATATGACTTAGAGAAAAGAACTTGTCAATGAACTTGTCCGCCAATTCATCTCATGTAGTGATTGAATGATTCGGTAATCTCTCCAACCAATCGAGCGCTTTACCCCGAAGAGAGAATAGGAAAAGCCTCAATCTCAAAGAATCTTCGGACACATTGGTTTGTTTACTTCCCCAACAATTATCTACGAACCCCTTCAAGTGCTTGTATGCATTTTGATAGGAAGCACCTGTAAAATACCCTCTTTGTTCGAGAAGTGTCAACATAACATTGGTGATTTAAAAATTCCCCGCCCGGATTCGGGGAGCAACTATGGAACTTGCATAACCATGGTTAGGAAGGACCCTTGGAGCAACTCTTGGTGGAGGCGGAGGAGGGTCGGGAGGTGCATCATAAGGGTTTGCATTAGCATTTCTACCTCTCCGTGGCATTTGTGGTACCTGGAGTTCCTCTTGTTCAACCTCATCATCCTCCTCCCCCGCGACCACATTGTCAAGAGGTATATTCCCGTTTAAAACCATGTGTACTTGTTGGTTCGACACAAATAATGTTAGTAAAAAGAAGGAAAGAGAAGCAAAACACAAAACTAGCTACACAAATAGTTAACACCGTAAGCTCCCCGGCAACGGCGCCAAAAAGTGATCGGTGCGGACTCAACCCTTGGGAAGAGTGGGCGCTAACAACTTTTAACCAAGAGTGGTTTCATGGTCAATTTCCTCAGGGAGCTAGTTATGGGAGTCGAGTATTTGTGAAGTCTAGGAAGGTGTTTTGGCTCCTTATTTTGCTTCTATCATTTTTGGTTTTTCTTTTGTTTATCAACTAAATTTATCAACTACAATTATAAACTAAATTATGCTAAGTAATGATGCTAGTTGTATGCAATAAGAGAAAAGCACTAGGGTCGTAGCACTGTCCTCGGTGACTAATTAACGGGTATAGAATTATAATGCAAGCATGATAATAGAGATAAATATGGATAACCATTGCACTTAGCACTCACTCTCACACCTCTCGGTAGAAAGAGTGATTTTGCCCAATTGGCTTTCTCGTGACCAATTAAGTAGGCTAATTTGCCCAAGCAACTAATGGTTCAAGTAGAGTAGTTACTCTCTCGAGGTTGTTACTTGGGACTACCATTCTCATGGGTCCATCCCAAATCCTTGTTGGGTTAATTGTGAGGTCATAGACTCTCTTTCTCAAGAAGAGTCAAGACCCACTAATCTAGACTTAGTGGTTGCAACCACCAAATCCAAGTGAAAGCATACAATCAACCCAAATACCAAACACCCAACGTCATCCAAGCATTAAGCAAAAACAACCATTAATTACCCACACTAGGGTTGAGCCACAACCCTAGCTAATGGGTTTAGATAGACATAGAAGAAGTAGAAATAGAAGAAATACTAGAAGAAATTAACATAATCATTAACTACAAGATTAATCTACTTGAATCCATGTTAATTGCAAAGAGAAAATTGCCTAAATTAGGCTAATACAAAGTGTCTCGTGCTCAGCTGCTCAGATAGATTACCAAAAAAAAACCTCCTCTAAAAGAGTAAAATGTTCTATTTATACTACATAGGAAAAACCGGACAAAAATACCCCTGAGGGTCTGGCGCGAATCGTATAGAAATGTCATGCGGCCGCATAGTGTAACTGGTCTTCATATCTGGCTTCTGGACTTGAGGATGCGGACCGTGTAAAAATGTCATGTGGTCGCATAGGTTGAGTCATGCGGACCGCGTAGAAATGGTGCGCGGCCGCGCTGTAGAGATCGTCCCATTTTGACTCTCTGATCTTTTACCCACGCGTACCGCACTGATTTGGTGTGCGGCCGCATGGAACTTTGCCTTGACTTTTTGAGCATCTGATCAATCATCATTGCTGACCACGTAGAAATGTCTGCAGTCCGCGTGGATCTTCTTCAGAGTTGCTGATTCTCTGAACTTTTCTGCGCGGTCGCGTGACAAATCAGTGAGAACTGCGCAGGCTGGGCTTTAACTTGATAGTTTTCTGAACCTTCCTGCGTGGCCTAGTGCGGTCCGCACAGGTCACCTGTTTCCCAACTTTCAGTTATCTTTTGGCGCTTGGCAGGTTTCACTCCTTTTTTAGCCGATTTGTGATATTCATCATCTAGTCGCTCAAACCTGCAATCAAGCGCAACTTGTAAGCAATTCAGGACTAATCAATAGCAATTTATGCACAAAGCTCAGGTAAGAATGGGTATAAAACATGCACAATTCATAGTTATCACTATACGCTCATAGTAGTTGGAGCTTCTTGCTCTAGCTATGGCGGATACTACTCAGTCTGAGGTCCCACCAGCTACAGTTTCACTACAAGCAGATGATCCCGCAGATTTCCTAGATCCTTCAGCTTCCTTGAGCACCTAGTGCACCCCAGGGAGTATCTAAGCTTTCTTTTGCTTTATATATGCATTGGGGACAATGCATGATCTTTGGTTAGGGGTGGGTAGTTATGATCATAATCTTGTGCCCATGTTTTGTGCAAATATTTTGTTGTACCCATGTTTGTATATAATACTGTTGTAGTTTAGCAATGAATTCCCTTTGGTTTTTCTTCGCTGCGTTCTTTTCCAAGGGTGTAATAGTTGAACCACGGCAGTAACATGAAATGTTTTGACTTATCTGGTGTTGACTGTGTAGCTTCAAGCATGTGCTAAGTGTTGTAAATATATGATACCCTTCCTTCTTTTGAATCTAAAAAATATATTGGTTAGTCATTCATGTGAGGCTCACTCTTTGACTTTATGATTATTCAGAATCTTACATATGTTGAGATGAAAGCGTTCAGTTGCCTTGTGTCACTTGAGGGCGGAAACTATGTTGAGTTAAACAATTCATGCGCAGTGAGTGAGTGAGGATTTGTATGAATAATGCATACGTCTAACTTTGGATGTCTATAACTTGTCTGATTGGTTTCTTAGTGCGACTCTCAGGTTAATGATTGGATATTAAAATGATCATAGGCTCTTCTTGTGATTACTAGCCAGTTTTGCCTAAGTTGACCTCCCTAGTACATTAATTAATCTAGTTTCACCCTTTGAGCCTTTAACATTTCATTGGCTACCACATTACAAACCTTTACCCCTTCTATGAAGTAATTCCTTCTTTTGAACCCATCCCTCCATGAATGTGTGAGATAGAGGCTTGAAAACAAAGTTAGGGGTATCATTATAAAGTGGAAATTGGCAGGGTTTGCTACTGTGTGTACAATAAAAAAGCAATAACCTCAAAATTGTGTATATAACGAAAGGCAAGCTCTAAAAAGAAAAGAAAGAAAAAAAAGAGTAGAAGAGTGGAGTCTTGTAGAATTGAAGAAATACTTTCAGGTGGCTCTAGGTCGGTAACCCGAGGTAAACAAGGGCTATGTAGCAAGAGAGGATAATGTATATAGAGTTCAAGAATGGTATAACCACTACATTCCTAAATATTCATCCAACCCGTCCCGAAGCATACATTATAGCTCGTGAAAAGTCCTTAGTGATCTACGGTAAATCATTCCTGAGATAGTGGCAATGTGAAAATAATGGCAAGCATGTGGACTGATACTTGTAGCATTTAGCTTTCGTTCCGAGTGTTAGAGTATTTTGATTGCATCCCCTGAATATATATATGTGACTGGGGATTTTCTTTGTTGTGAGTGCACATGAACTGTAAGACTTAGAAGAAGAGTTCTTGAATTAGAACACAACTGCACTTCACTGTGAATAGCATTTTGTCATTTTGGTCGAGGCTTTAAGGTCACAAATTGATTATTCGAATGATTGAATGATAAGTTGCTTTTCAGGAAGGATAAATAGATGGGGATACATTCTTATTAGCTGTCAGTCAAAACTATTTATAGTCACTACTATTTTGTGGAGTGTCAGAAATAAAAGTAGTATAGAATAGGATAGCTTCGTTTTGGTAGATTGAGGACAAGCAAGAGTTTAAGTTGAGGGCGTTGATGTGCCGTAGAATTTTGGCACAATTGATACCAATTACTTAGATTTTAACTTGTCTTTTAATGAATTTTTAGTTAATTCTTATCAAGTTTGGTTGTTTTGTAAGTGCATGAGCTTGAAGACCCAAAAACATGGAAAAAAAGTCAAAAAGTCACAATAACACGGATATGGTACAAGTATGCGGTCGCATATTCACATGCAGACCGCATAACTGACATGGTGATCGCAAACAAAGACGGTTTTTTGACCAAATGAATAAGAAGATATACGGTCGCATAACATCTGTGGGAGCACCATAATTGTCGCATAACTCCAGTACAAGACAGTTCTCAGCATGATATGCAATGGAATATGCGGTCGCATAAAACAGATGCGGACCGCATAACTATTATGAAACTGCAGCAAGATCTGGAGCTCAGCAAGTCAGCGACGGAATTCGTAATATGCGGACCGCATAACTATCTACGACCATTATACAATCACATAAGCTATCTGAAAGGGCATTTTTGTCCAATTTTGTGTACAATTTTTGGTCCACTATAAAGAGAGTAACTAGGGTTTTTCTCGGTCATTCAAGTCTGATACAAGGTCCTACTTAGAAAGCATTGAATACTCCATTTATTTGGAAAGTTGTGAAGAAGGAATTTTGCACTTTTGTAAGCTTTATGGCTTTATTAAATACTTTGTTCTTGTATTTTAGCATGAGTAGCTAGTTTTAAATACTAAGGATGTGGACCCTAAATGGGTATAATTTTAATGGGTGTTTAACATTATATATATATATATATATATGTATATATATATATATATAATGGTTCGTTGATGTTTATTCATTTCTTGTGCTTTATTTATGGTTGGTGGTTGCACGCATTAATCTATTGCATTTTACTCTTTCTTTACTTGGAAAAGTTAGTTAGGGTTTTGTAGAAATGAATATCAAGAACTTAAAACTTTAAATCTTGTTTAATAGAATCACTTAAGAATAAGTGAGTTTCACTTGGCATAGATTGTTTGTTCTTAAGTTGCAACTCTTTTATATTTGAAAAAATCATAAAGAGAAAATACTACCCAACTATTAGAAAATACCGGGTAGTCATTTAGAAGCCATTTTCATATCAAATGATCTTCCAATAAAAATATATCATATTAACACTGATAGCATTATATTCCATTTACGGGGACACAACCTTGGTTTCCTTAATCAAATTATTTACAGTCCCATATCACAATTAGGTATCTCGTTAATTCTCAACTATATCATTCTCTTGTTACGATTAACAGAATAGAATTACGATCTAAGTCAAGTTTCACATGACTGAAGTAAACTTTTCACACTATATTTCCTGTGGGATTCGATCTCAACCTTGTTGGGTTATTATATTTGACACTGATCGCCTTACACTATTTAATTAAAGTTTAATTTGTGTGTATCAAATTTTTTCTACCACAACAAAATCTCCTACCGGCGTGAACACATATACGAACGCACTCGGATAATCATGGGGAACAACCAAATATGAAGCAAAGCAGGAGGACACATAGGAATAAGTAGAATCTCGATCAAATAGAACTACGACATCATTATGACAAACTGGGACAATACCTTTGATCATAGTAAGGATGGGCATTAGTCGGTTCTGTCGGTTATTATGAAAGTATGTTTCGGTTTATCGATTTTCGGTTTTGTAATATTAATAACCAAATCAAATAAAAGTATTTACAATTCAGTGCGGTTTTTTCAAAGTTCGGTTCGGTTATTTCCGGTTTACTTTTTTGATTTTAAACGGTTCAAGAAATTTTTATGCTTCTATAGCAAAAAGAGCCATTGCACACAGCAGAGACGAAACTAGTGTAAGATTTAGTGCAATGGTTGTCAATGTTGTTGGACCAATGACTGGAAATAGATTGGCTTTATTATGACAATCTATTATTGCAATAAACAATGCTGGAAAATGAAAATGCTACAAAGTCGTCAAAAGAAACTAGTGTAACATTTTGGTGATCACTAAAGAGGAGGATATTTGAAACTACACTATAAATGAAACCAAAAACAGGGAACAAGCAAAAGAATTAACACAATAGCACAATTAACAATTAGAAAACAAAAAAAGAACAATTAACACATAGCACAGTTTACAATTAACAAAATTAACAATTAATCCACTATCAGTAGACAGTAAGTTTGGGTAATTGGGCTTGGGTAAATTGGGTGGGCTTCAAAGTTCAAATGGGTATTGGACTGTCAGGCATTTGGGCTTCAGCCTAAGATGGGTAATAAGTTTTTAACAAATACCCAAAATATTTGGTTTTTTGGTTTAACAGAAAATTGAAGCACTGAAATCGTAAATCTCACCAAAAAACCTAAAATTAATAATTGTAAAACTGTGCACCGACCAAAAAACCCAAACTAAAAAACCAAAATTCATGATTCGGCCTGTTTTTTCGGTTCGGCCGATATTATGCCCACCCCTAGATTACAGCATCGGATGACTCGGCCTTAGGACAAGATGGGAAAGCATAGAATCATGGCTGAGCCACACCTGTCTGAACTACATCTCTGGGACGAGCCCTGCCTGGCTGGCCTCCACCTTTAGCGGCCTGACCTCTAACTCTAATGTCCCGACATCCACCTCTAACTGTCTAACCCTACCTCTAGCTGGCTGAGCAGGCGGTAAAGAACCTGGTGCCGGAACTATGGCACGGAAACCCTGATACTGAGAACTACTCAATGCTCGAGGACAATACCTGGAATTGTGCCTCAGATCATCACAAGTATAACAAGACCTTGGCTGATGAGACTACTGACCCAAAAATTGACCTTGGCGGCCTAAGTAACCATCATGAAAACCACCTGAAGCACCGTGACAAGCCTGAAGTGCTGAATGAAACGGCCTGGAAGGGTGGCCTTTACAAAAAGTACCCCTGCCTCCAGATGAGGCACCACTGAATCCACCTAAATGATGAGACCTCTTGTCAGATCTGTGACCACTCCCTTGAGCTAGGACCATCTCAACTCACCTGTCAACATTGGTTGCATCCTGGAAAGAAATCTCACTCCCAGTCCCCTCTACCATCTGCAATCTGATAGGCTGAGCAAGTCCCTCAATAAACCTCATCACCATTTCTCTCTTACAGTGGGGAGTATAAGAAGATTATGACGAGCAAAATCAACAAACTGAGTCTCGTACTGAGTGACAGTCATACTGCCCTGCTGGAGGTGCTCGAACTACCTGCGATAACTCTCTGTCAGTGTAATAGGAAGGAACTTTTCAAGAAATAGCTGAGAAAAATGGTCCCAAGACAAAGTAGGCGACCCGGCTGGTCTAGTCAACACAAAGTCATTCCACCATCTCTTGGCGGAGCCGGACAAATGAAAAGTAGCAAG
The DNA here is from genome assembly GCA_026770625.1 of Nicotiana glauca. Taxonomy (NCBI): domain Eukaryota; kingdom Viridiplantae; phylum Streptophyta; class Magnoliopsida; order Solanales; family Solanaceae; genus Nicotiana; species Nicotiana glauca. The sequence continues at coordinate 432,302 of MU716536.1, read as the reverse complement.
ATCGCCCCATTGGTCTCCACTATACCCATGTTCTGTAGCACCTTGTGATAGTTATCAATAAAATCCTTGGGGTCCTCTGAAGGTGTGCTGCTGAAGTGAACTGGAAACAACTTAGTAAAAATGTCCAATCTCCATAAAGCCTGAATAGACATAGCTGATCCATCACCAGCCTATGTTGTAACAACTAGCTGCATCACCTTAACTGGTGGGGCTTCTAGAGCCTGATACTGGGGAGTCATCAATTCTGGAGCAGGAGTAGTGGGATTTTGTGCTCCTCCTACTGCCTGTGAGACGGCTGGTGGCATTGGAAATGTAACATTCCAAGCCACACCTTCCATAAGGCTGAGCAAACGGACTAGAGTGTCCTGAAGCACCGGTGTAGCTATAAATACATCCGGGACTTGAACTGATTCCACATGTACAGTCTGGGCTGGAACTCCCGCTTATAAATTCACCTGAGGTTCTACAGCAGGTGCTGCTAATCGAGCCCTAGATTGGGCTCTGCCTCTACCTCTACCTCGACCTCTGCCCCTAGTCATAGCCATCACTTGGGAGCTTTGGCTCCTTCCCGGCGGTAGATGTAGAATGTGTTCTCGCCATCTGCGAGAAAACAAGAATAGAATGGTTTAATCAATAATGATAGAATAAAGATAAGTACAGACGTCTCCATACCATTCCTTCAACCTCTACTAATCATGCTCGTGACTCGCGAGACCTAGGTAATCTAGTACTTTAATACCAACTTGTCACGACCCGAAATTTCCTACCTTTGGGACCGTGATGGCGCCTAGTATTTCACTTGTTAGGCAAGCAACCTTAGAATAATATTAGCCATTTTAAACTAATTTAATTTAATTAATAACAACTAAACAATGCGGAGTTAAAATCTGAAATAAAGTGATTAATCCATAATAATAGCGATGTCCAAAAACTATCCCATAACTTGTGTCACAAGTGCACGAGCTACTACAATGATACAAATAAAGGTTTGAATGAAAATAAAGTTGTCTGAAAGAAGTACACAGCTATAATAAGTGGGAGGGGACTTTAGAACATCGAACGTCGTGCAGCTATATCTCAAGTCTTCTCTGAATAGTTGAATCCAAACAAGTCTACTGAGTGCCGCTAAGACCAACTCCGGTATATAAATATGCACAGTATCTATACAACCGACCCCATGTACTAGTAAGTGCCAAGCCCAACCTCGACGAAGTAGTGATGTGGCTAAGACAAGACACATACATAATAATCCTGATCAATTCAACAATATATGTACAAAATAATGGCAAGTAAAAGATAGACGGATAATATCTAGAGGGGGGCATGCTGAGGGGATTACAAGATAAGGAATCACAGCAATAAAGAAAACTTGATCAACCAATATACCTTGAACCAATTATAAATAAACACAGTAAAGGAAAAATGCACGACATCACTCATCGTGAATTTACTCTCAACCTCACCATATAATCAATAGAAATAGCATGACATCACCCTTCGTGCATTAACACTCATAATATGGAACGGCATCACCCTTCGTGCATTAACACTCTCTCTCACATGACAATGAATATATAATGGCACGGCATCACTCTTCGTGCTTTAACACTCTTTCTCACCCAAATAATGAGCAATATAAATAGAGAAATAGAAAAATCAACAACAAGTCTTACTTCAATATACGGTTCTACCATATCAATTTCAACTTTAAAATCAACACTCAATTATTCCCAAAAATCCATAATCGTAATAAAAGCAATCAATTTAATAGTACTAGTCTAAATATAAATACCATGATCAAAGAAAAGCAATAATTACAAAATACAAAGTCCCACCCGCGTGCTTTACCCATCAACAATGTGTAGATATTTTTCACCTCACATATACGTTGCATCCCACGTCTATATATGTAGAGAATAGACAAACAAGTCCTTTTTCCTTAAGTCATGGTTAACCACGACACTTACCTTGCTTTGAAATTAAATCAATTAATCGATCACAGCTTTTCCCTATGAATTACTCTCCATACCATTCAAACCTATCAAATTATTGGCCAACAATTTAGTTGGAGCTTTAAAAAATTTTCATAATTCGAGAGGGGCTTAATTTAAGTCAATTTTGGAAAAGTAAACCAAAAGTCAATTTGGGTCCCACTTTTTGGAACCCGACAAAAAATCAATAAATATGAATACTTGTTCCGATACGAGTCCAACATACAAAAATTATCGAATTCCGACATCGGATCGCCCTTTGGATCTTAAAATTATAATTTATGAAGTTTCTACAATTTTTTTCCCAAATTTCCATCTCAAAATACTAATTGAATGATGAAAATAATGATGTATTCATGTATGTTAACCAAATCTGAGTTAGAATCACTTACCCCGATAATTTTCTTGAAAAATCCCACGAAAAATCACCAAAAATCGAACTCTCTACGTCAAAAAATCAAATAATAACATAACAATCTGTTAAATATGGCCTTCTCTGAACTCCCCAAGCGTGGTCCGCGAAATTCCAAGTGTGGCCGTGCCCCCAAGCTTTCGGAAGGATGTAGAATGCCGATTGAGTGTCTTCGAAGCGAGGTGGGTCTCCTTTCTAATTCTGTGAGGGGGAAATTACCTCATAGGTGAGTTAAATTGATTATGTGCTCCTAGTTGTGGGGGCTACGTGCGCACGAGGTGACGAGAGTTCGTGCGTAGCTACTATTATGCTATTGTCCGAGTAGTTTAGGACCCAAAGAGCATGTTATATGTGGAGTAATTGTGGGATCATTGATGGCTTAGATTGCTTAAGTCAAATTAAATTAATAATTGGATTTTCTAAAAGACTTAAGCTTCATTTTTCGCAAATTTAATAAAGAGAATTGACCTTTCCTGGATATTTGCTCCACGTTGACTTCCTGACTATTTATCTGTCTGTGTGTGATTATTTTGGAACCGGCCGAACGCCTCGGTAGATTAATAGATGCATCTATAGGCGCGTCGTCGACCCTCGGCAAATGCACATTTATTTATGTTGGATCGGGCCGTCGACATGGTATGATTTGCGCATGCTTGTATTGCTGCCTGAAACTTGATTAAAGTTTTGTTGCCTTTCATGGCTTAAAGATTTTCGGAAGATATTTTAAAGGGAAATTCTGGGATGTTTTCCCATGAAGGAATTAATTGATTATTTGCTTCTTTCTAATTGGCTTAAAAATCATGTTATAGCATAAATCCACTGATTAGGAAACATATTACGGATGAGTCATTATTGGACCATTAGAAAGTGTCAGAGTTTCTCGTCTCTACCCCTCCGGGAGTAGGCGGGATACTTACTGAGTACGCGTTGATTACGTACTCGTACTACACTTCTGTGTATTTTTGTTGCACAAATACTTGATACCATAGCAGTCTACTGGGCGCAGCGGCACAGACGATTCAGCGACTAGGTGAGTTGCAGTATGCAAGGCGACCCGTAGCTCTTTGAAGCCCATTTTTAGTAACCGTATTTCTTTTCTATCAATTGTATTCCTGACGGATGTTGTGTTATATTTTATGTCTGTATCAGTAGTTACTCATGCACTTGTGACACCGGGTTTCTGGGATGGTTTCAGTAAATCTTTGTACCAATTGGTATTATTTAAGTTTGAATTCAAGAAATACTCTTATTGTATGTGAAACAGAAGGAAAAACCTTAGATTTTTCAAAGGTATTAAAAGAGGGAATTAATTAAAAATCTAATTGACTGGCCTGACAGCGGTGTCCGGCACCATAACGACCTGTAGTGGATTTGGATCGTGATATTAGGACCCAAAACCATGTTATACTTGAATTATTTATGAACCCATCGATAGCTTGAATTGCTTAAATCACAATGAATTAAGAAGGGAATTACTAAAAGGATTAAACTTCATTTCTTAAAAATTATTAAAGGAGAGTTGGTTTTATTGGATAATTATTCCTCGATAAAATTCTAATAGGCTATTTGAGCATGTATATTATGTGTACCTGCGTCGCATGGATGATTCGCGAGCAGGGTGATTGTGTATGTTATGTGTACCTGCTTTGCATGGATGATTCACGAGCAGGGTGATTGTTTATTTTATGTTGACCGCGTCGCATGGACAATTCGCGAGCGGGATAATAGATGCATCTATGGTTCATATCGTTCGACACTCGGCAGTGCACAGTTTATATTTCTGTTGGATCGGGCTATCGCCTCGGTGTGATTTGCGCATGTTATTTGTCGCTTGAGAATTTTAAATGTGAAATTTGCCCTTCGTGGCTTGATATAAATTGATAAGATAAATAAAGAAAAGTAAATCTTGAAAATCCTTTATTATTTGTTGAAGGTGTATTGTCTGTTTACCAGCTTTGTGAGTTAGAACCGATATATAAAATTCCTGATTTCTTCACATATTTAGTATATTTTTATTGGACCCCTAGTACGTGTCAAAGTTGACCATCTCATCTCTACTTCTTCCAGATTAGGCGGGATACTCTTTGGGTACACGTTATTTTCGTACTCATACTACACTTCTGTGCATTTTTGTTGCACAGGTATATATACCTCTAGCAGCCTACCGGACATGGCAGCACGGACGATTGGGGGACTAGGTGAGTTGCAGTACGCAAGGCGGCCCCCAGCTTTTAAAGTTCCTTTCTAGTAAATTGTATTTCCTTTTCTGTACATTATATTTAGGACGGATGTTGTATTGTATTTTATATCCTTATCAATAGATGGTCATGCACTTGTGACACCGGGTTCTTGAATGGTTTTTTTTTTAAAGGTGTGTATTAATAGTTATCTCTTAAATTGAATTGAAACAGAGATTGTTTTGATCATGAAAAATGGAAGAAAATATCCTTGATTTTAAAAGGTATTAAAAAAGAATTTAATTGATAAATTGGTTGGCTTGCCTTTCAGAGGTGTCCGACGCCACCACGACCCTTAGAGGATTTTGGGTCGTGACAATGCATGTCTATCTGAAGAAACCTTCATAATATTTCGAGCTTAGGGAAGCACTTCTCCCTTCTAACAAACTTATGCATAAAGCACATTACATGTAGACTAGTCACTACAAAGAATTACATATGAAAGAAAAGTGCTTCAGTATATATCCTTTAAGCGTATCAAAAGATCTAAAATTAAGAAGAGAAGAAAAAAATAAAACGTGAAAAAGTTAAGCAATAACGTTTTATTTTACCCTTACAAATATCCAATTCTTACTTCACCTCTCTTGCTTCATCCAATAATTGACAACTATATGTTCAATCATCTACTGTCTATAACAGTAATGCTAATCAACATTCTAAGGCAAACCCATTTTAACAGGATGAACCATATTTCATCTTGATAGTTATGTTGCTGAAATAATAATTATCTAGATAATCCCCATAACTAATAGGAACAATTAATCAAAAGATTACCAAAATATTTTGGAGCATCATCATCTTAGATCATTACCAAGACAGATTGGTAAGTAAAAGAAAGAACTGATCATTTTCTCATGATAAGGTCAGTTTATGTCATGGTTCATGGAACTTTGATAATCTATTGCATAGATGAAGGACAAAACCAGCTTGTGGAGAATGGGAGTTTACCCAATTGTACAACAAATCAAATTATCTTAGCAGTTATTTTCTATATCTGTTAATAAGATGATTATACACTTAACGATCTCATTGTTCCGCATGTAAAAATGCTAGAGCAAACGTGGAGAATAGATGTACCAAGCATAACATGTTTAGGTTTCTATTCTTTGAATAAGGTTCTAATTAAAACACCTACAAAGTATCAAAAACATACACTAACAGAATCACATGGTCATTTTATTAAAGTCCAGAACTGGAACAATTGCAGTACAGAAATTCAGGCACGGGCATCTTTGATAAAAAAACTTGAGCAATAGCTCTCATGATTAGTGGGTTCCACAGAGTATTTCTTATCGATAAAGTCATCTTTTTTCCGCCTGCTTGTTTTGCTTAAGTGCGTTCTACTGAGGTAAATGCAGCTTCTCATTTTCTACACTCGAGGATTTCACAACTTGCTAAATTACTGTAAATATTACTATACGACTTAGAAACTTTTAAACATGTACATTAATTTTGAACTTACCAAATTATTCCCAAAAATAATATGAGTCTTGAAGTTGAAATTTTGCATTAAAAACATATTACAAATTTTTCTATAATCTCTCAAATAATATATTCCTCGTTGATAGAAAGAAGATATTAAAATTAAAATAACAACTTGTGATGCAATTCTAATTATAAGTTGGTCATACCAGAAAAAGAGAAAAAATATTCCCTGTTGTTCCTATGGTCCAATAGGTTATTGCTCTGGATCAGATAACTGAACTCCAAAAAGGAAAAACCCCTATAAGGCCTGCAATGGAACAATTAAAAAAATTATTTTAATACAAAGATAAATGACGTAAGCATGAATGTTTGTACCTTTAAATATTTCTCATAGACAGCAAAACTCTCTCCCATATTGAATTTTTCTCGCCCTTGGATTCTACGGATTTTAGGTTTTTGGTTAAATAATTGTTGGGTTCAAACACATACTTAGATTATGAGATTCTTTAAAGTTTCGAATTAAGATAAGACACCCTTCACAATGCCAAGACAAAAACATTCTAGTATTTCTATTGGTATTGTTAAGATAAACAAAAAACAGAAACATATATACAATGAATTTACGAATCTCTTTGTGGTTGAGAGGTACCCACGAAGGAGGTAGAATCTCTTTGTGCTTGAGAGGTACCAGCAAAGGAGGTAGAATCTCGGCATAGCAGAGTGTTGATCGAAGAAGAAAAAGGTTAGACTTGAAGAGAATCTTTGAGCAGTTATATGAGTCCGGTCAGTTATCACATGAATACTCAGACTGAAATCATGCAGATTGTGGGATGTGACCATGCATCGGTTCCTTTTAGAAGAAAATATATCAATAACTGAAAATTAAAAAAAAATAGAGTTATAATATGTGTTGGTAACTTCTCATCTTAATTTAAAATAGAACCGGTTTAACACAAAAAAATTATTTTTAAATATTTCTATTTAATATTTAATTATTTTTAAAATTTGTATGTCCTGTAGTTGTGCCATCTGAAATCGGCTAAATTTTTAATAAATTTAGAAATTCTAAAATTTTGAAATTTTGAAAAAGGACGTGTCCTTTACATTTTCTTTAACTAAATTTGAAATTAAAACTCCAACAAAATTGGAGAATTGTCCAAAAATTGTACATGTGTGAATTTAAAGTTATGCCACTTGTAATCATAGCATTTCTTTGCTTCTCCTATTATATATAGATAGATAGCCCAATCCCTTGATTTTGACACTCGTATTATATTTTACAGTCAATATTAAAAAATAGTATACATGTAACATTGTGATTTGTCTTGTTTTAGCACATTAAATTATAGTATTATTTTAATAAAATCTTATTACCACTTTATTTTTCATCTCAAATTCAAATATTCTTATCCTTCTACATTTTAGACATAATAATTTTCTCTTTTTTGTTCATTGCTTATAGTTTTTGCATTATTTATAACTTAATATTTTAATATTATAATGTGATCATTTATTAATCTTTTTTATTAAACTTTTAATAATCATCAATAAATGTAAAAAAAAAATTATTCTTGAAATTTAATGTTGGGTCATCACTTATTTTTAAAATAAATTCAGCATTCCGTGGCCTTAAAATCTCTTTTAGCATCATCTTGATTTGTATGCGTTATCCGTGCGCGTAGTCGGAAAGCCTATATGTGAAAATCTGTGAAAAATAATAAATTTTGACTATAATATGAATGAATTTGATTTTGGTCAATATTTTGGATAAACGGATCCGAACTTGTGATTTGACCGTCCCAAAGGGTCAGTAGGAAAATATGGACTTGGGCATATGCCCGAAATCGAATTCCGAGGTCCCAAGCCCAAGAAATAAATTTTTGAAAGAAATTATTTTCTGAAAAATATAAAGGATTTTGAAAGTGAAATATTATGTGAAACCGGTGGTATCGGACCCGTATTATAGTTTTGGAGTCCGGTACAGGTTCAATATGATTTATATATGTTGTTGTTAAAGTTTGATAAGAAACAGAATCCATTTGACGTGATTCGGACCTTAAATGCAAAATTTGATGTTTAAGAAGTTTTGAGAAATTTCATTGATCTTGAGGTTTAATTCGATGTCCATGACATTGTTTTGATGATTTGATTACACGAATAAGACCGTAGGATGTTTTTGAGGTTGTGTGTACGTTTGGTTTAGAGCCCCGAGGGCTTGGGTGAGTTTTGGATCGGCCATGGAATGCATTTTGAACTTGAAAAAAATTGCAGTTTTTTAGCTAATGTGCACAAGTCTGCAGGCTTTGCAATGCGAGCTCGCAAATGCGAGAACTTCATCACAAATGCGAGAATGGGACCTGGGCAGGCTGGTGACGTCCAAATCCACTACTAAAAAGTAATAGACACGGTCGCATGCAATATAATTTACCCAACTATGTGTCGGGGTCGAATCCCACAGAGAACAATATGTAGGCGATTAGGAATGTAAGAAAATTATCGCTTATCGTGCAATGCCAAACACTAAGAATTTTGGTTTGAAAATGTTTATACCTAAATGCGAAAGTGTAAACTAACCAATAAATCAAGTAAAATGATCAATGGCTACAAATATGGTTGCATCGGAAATTACACTCAATTAACTATCCAATGTATTTTACGATTTTACAAATATGAGCGAGTCTATGTTAATTAGCCATGGATAATAATTCTTAATTAGCTTCTTCCAAAGACTAACAAGACTTTCTAATTGAATTATCCCTAAAACAATTAGAAGATTAAGCACACCCGGAATGGCTACAAGTAGTTCAATCCCATCCCTAGGTAGAATCAATAAAATGAGGGTTAACGCCTCATGTTCTTGTTAATTAATATTTACCAAATCCAAATTATCCTTTCTAACATTAATTCGGAGTTGATGGGCGAGTCCAAGGTTAGATAATCCCTTTGGAAAAATTAAAGAACAAGAATAATTAAAATAACAATAACTAACTTCATAAATGTCACGGCCACAATACCGGTCGTCATGGCGCCCAACACCATTGCTAGGCAATCCCGACCAATTAACACTCACAACACAATCATATCCCATTACCAGTTTATAGCATTTAATTTAACAGTTTAACAAGTCTATTAACCAAATAATTTAGATAGAGACATTCTGAAACACTAACATAACCAACATCTCCCAAAGACCTGGGGTCATGAGTCTATAGCCTCTAAGATAATAAAATAATACATCCTCAGTAATACTGATGTTCTAAAATGCAGAAATAATAAAGGGATAGGGGAGGAGTCAGGTCCTGCGAACGTCAGGCAGCTACCTCGACAACTCCTGAGAAGCTCTGAAGCAGCAAATAGCTCAACTATGCACCCAAGACACCTGAATCTGTACATGTGGTCCAGGGAGTAAAGTGAGTACTTCCAACTCAATGGTAATAAGAGTAAATAATAACTAAGCAGTAAGAAATCATGTAAGAATACTCCATCATGCTATATGGGACAGTACAATCTTTTGAGAAAATAGTAAAAACGTGAAAATCCTTTAGAAACATCTAGCTTAGTTTAAAATCTCTTTTGAAAACATTCTTTTTCCAACAATAGGCATATGAATGCGATATCAGGTAGTGCAAGTCCGCACACAGATCAGCCCCTCGGGCACCGCACTCTATCAACAAATAACACCAGGGTATCTGGTACACAATGTAAGAAATAGCATGGATGCCAATGATATGAGAGTGCTGAATGTCATGCCACGTAGTACAAACAGGAATCAATACGTGAATGCAGTACAATGCACATGACCGATGCGGCGTACAGCCTGATCCATTTGGGTACCCGCGCTCACTGTGGGGTTTAGACTCTGAAGGGGCTCCTACAGGCCAAGAGCAATGTCAATATCACACCGCTGCAACGTGCAGCCCGATCCATCCTCAGTCCAGAAATGCACATGCAATACTGCTGCGTTGCGCAGCCCGATCTATGCTCTGTCTAGAAATATCCATGTAAGCCACACAGGCACAGTCAAGTTTATCATTTTCAGTTCCAATTATTGGGAATTATACATTAAGTGTTTAAAACTTTAGAAATTTACTAATCATTTCGAGACAGTGTTTAACTCAAGACTGATATCAGGAAACATGCTAAGCATCATGGAAATAGTGATAATAGTCCTTAAGGGATCCAACTAATCGGCACAAAGCCCAAAACATGGCAATCAGCCCAAATCATGATAGTATCAAGTAGGTTTCAGTCAATCACGCAGTAAAATCAACAACCGGGACGGACCAAATCACAATCCCCAATGGTGCTCTACCCCACGCTCATACCTGGCGTGCAAGTTACCATAATACAGCACTCTGATTTGCAAATCCGGGGTTTCAAACCCTCAGGATATCATTTACAAGTATTACTCACCTCGAACCGGTGAAATCTCTAGCTCACGACGCCTTTGCCCCTCAATTCGGCCTCCACGCGCGTCGAATCTAACCAAAATTAGAGCAAATGCATTACAATTTGGAGTTTCCTCAGTTTGGCGGGTTATTATCGTCGGTTTGTCCAGGGTTTTTCATCGATTGATTGGACCTTGACCAAGCTGACTCAGAAGGGTGCACCATTTGTATAGTCAAACGAGTACGAGGAGAGCTTTTAGAAGCTCAAAATAGCTTTGACCACAGCCCCAGTGTTGGTACTACCATCGGCTTCAGGTTCTTACATAGTGTATTGCGATGCCTTGAGAGTTGGGATCAGATTTGTGTTGATGCAGGAAGGTAGAGTTATTGCATATGCTTCTCGTCAGTTGAAGACCCATGAGAAGAACTACCCTATACATGACTTAGAGTTGGCTGCTATAGTTCATGCTTTGAAGATTTGGAGGCACTATTTATATGGAGTATCTTGTGAGGCATTCATGGATCACCGCAGTCTTCAACATTTGTTCAAATAGAAGGATCTTCATTTGAGGCAGCGGAGGTGGCTTGAGTTAATCTATGACTATGATATTACCATTCTGTATCATCCGGGGAAGGCCAATGTAGTGGCCGATGCTTTGAGCCGGAAGGCAGTGAGTATGGGTAGCTTGGCGTACATTCCAGTTAGAGAGAGGCCCTTTGCAGTTGTTGTCTAGGCCTTGGCCAATCGGATGGTGGGATTAGACATTTCAGAGCCTAGTCGGGTGTTGGCTTGTGTGGTTTTATGATCTTCCTTGTATGACCGCATTAGAGAGCGCCAGTATGATGATCCACATTTTCTTGTCCTTAAGGACAGGGTCCAGCATGATGATGCCAGAGATTTGTCTATTGATGATGATGGTGTGTTGACGATGCAGGGTCGGATTTGCATGCCCAATATGGATAGGCTTCGGCAGTTGATATTAGAGGAGGCCAACAGCTCGTTGTATTCTATTCATCCGGGTGCCGCGAAGATGTATCAGGATTTGAGGCAGCACTACTGGTGGAGGAGAATGAAGAAGGATATTGTGAGTTATGTAGCTCGGTGTCTTAACTGTCAGATGATCAAATATGAGCATCAGAGGCCCGGTGGTGGACTTCAGCAAATGGATATTCCAGAGTGGAAGTGGAAGAGGATTACTATGCATTTTGTGAGTGGTCTCCCTCATACCTCGAGGAAGTTAGATTCGATTTGGGTGATTGTGGATCGGCTGACCAAGTCCGCGCACTTCATTCTGGTGTGTACTACTTATTCTTCGGAACGGCTGGCAGAGATATTCATCCGGGAGATTGTTCGGTTGCATGGTGTCCCAGTTTCCATTATCTCAGATAGAGGTACTCAGTTTACTTCACATTTTTGGAGGACTTTTCAGTGGGAGTTGGGCACACAGGTGGAGCTGAGCACAGCATTTCCTCCTCAGATGGATGGGCAGTCCGAGCGTACCATTCAGATATTGGAGGACATGTTGCGTGCCTGTGTTATTGATTTTGGAGGATCTTGGGTTGAGTTCTCGCCACTTGCAGAGTTTTCTTACAACTACAGCTATCAATCCAGTATTCAGATGGCGCCGTATAAGGCCTTATATGGGAGACGATGTAGATCTCCTGTTGGTTGGTTTGAGCCCGGCAAGGCTAGACAATTGGGGACAGAGTTGGTCCAGGATGACTTAGAGAAGGTGAAAGTGATCGAGGAGAGACTTCGTATATCTCAGTCGTGTCAGAAGAGTTATGCAGACCGGAAGGTTCGAGCTGTATCTTATAAGTGGGCGAGAAGGTCGTGTTGAAGGTTTCGCCCATGAAGGGCGTTATGAGGTTTGGGAAGAAAGGGAAGCTGAGTCCGCGGTTCATACGGCCTTTTGAGATACTTAGGAGGATTGAGGAGGTAGCCTATATGCTTGACTTGCCACCCACTTGTCGGGGGTTCACCCAGTATTCCATGTTTCTATGCTCCGGAAGTATGTTAGGGACCCATCTCATGTGTTAGACTTCAGCACGGTTCATTTGGATGATGACTTCACCTATGATGGGGAGCTAGTGGCTATTATGGGCCGTCAGGTTCGAAAGTTGAGATCAAAGGATATAGCTTTGGTGAAGGTGCAGTGGAGAGGTTGGCCCGTGGAGGAGGCTACCTGGGAGACCGAGCAGGAGATGCGGAGTAGATATCCACACAAATTTGAGACTTCAGGTATGTTTCTTGACCCGCTCGAGGACGAGCGTTTGTTTAAGTTGGGGAGGATGTGATGACCCAACCCATCGTCTCATGTATTACCACCCTGTTTTCCCCATTTATTTCTTCTTCATGTTTCGTTATCAACATTTGATGAGTTAGAGTTGAATTTGTTTGGTTTTAGTAGAAAATGAAACACTTAGTCTCTTTAAGGAAGGCTTATATTGGAAAAGTCAACCAGATGTTGACTATTGAGTTAGAGGGCTTAGATGTGATTTCCGGACATTCGGTTAGCTTCAGGGGATGATTTGTGACTTAGGAGTGCGACCAGAACTGATTTTGGAGGTCCGGTGTAGAATTTGGCTTGAATTGGCGAAGTTAGTATTTTGGCGAATTCCGGTTGGTAGGTGAGATTTTGATCCGAGGCTCAGATTGGAATTCTGAGGTTTCAGTAGCTTCCTTAGGTGATTTTGGATATGTGTACAAACTTTCAGGTGATTCGGAGGTGATTTGGTTGGGTTTTGATTAAATGTGAGTTTCGGAAGAATTTGAAGAACTTAGGCCTGAAATTGATGAAAAATGAGGATTTTTGTGTTGTTGGAGGTGTTTTTAGGATTGGAACAAGTTTGAATAGGGTATTGGATCATGTTTGTGCTTTTGGTTGAGGTCCCGGGGGCCTCGGGGTGAATTCGGGTGGCTAAACGAAAGGTTTTTTGAGTTAATTACAGGTTCAACTTTGCTGGTATCTGTTGGTTTTGCACTTGCGGGTATGGGACCGCAGGTGCGGTTGCAGAAGCGAGCTAGGCCTCGCAGGAGCGAAATTAGGAGCCCTAGCCAGGTTCCGCAGAAGCGGGACATTGGACCGCTTTAGCAGTCCCGCGAATGCGATTGGAGACCACAGAAGCGGAAAGTCGCCTTAAGATAAAAGTCCGCAAAATAGGACATTGACCGCATAAGCGGAAGTCGCAAAAGCGGTATTGGATCCGCAGAAGCGGAAATAACTGGCAGTCAAGTGAGAATATCTTCTTCATGAATTTTTGAAAGCATAACATTTTGGACTCCAAGCCTTGAGAACTTTGAGGTGATTTTGAAGAGGGTTTCGAGGGCTATAATCAGGTATGGACTCTTGGACTTAGAGTTTGATTTTATGGTGTATAAATAAGGGTTTAGGCTGTATAATCAAAGAATCAAAGGTCAAAAATGGTGGTTTAGGGCTTGAACTTAAGAGAATGTAAAATGGGGATTTGAGGGGTCAAATGGACCACAATTTTGATAAATTTGATATGCATGGACTCGTGGCGAGACGAGAAATCCAAAGATGTGAATTTTATAATTTTTCGAGAAATGGATCATGGGCTCGGGTTTTGCCAACTTCGTGATTTGTGATGTTTTTCAAGTCTTTTCGATCAGGTTATATTCCATTAGCCTATTGTAATGTATTCATTGTGGTTTTGATCAGATTTGACGTGCGAGGAGGTTAATTCGAGAGGAAAAGGCATAGCAAGCTAGATTTTGTGCTGGCTTGAGGTGAGTAATTGGTGTAAATGATGAACAGAGGGTTTGAAACCCTGGAATTTCATATCGTACTGGTATATCGAGGCGGGGCACGCGCTCTATGACGAGTGCATGCTTGTTTGGTTATTGGGGATTGTGACTTGGTCTGTCCCGGTGATGTTTTACAGTGCTTTCTACTAGAACATGTTAGAAATCATTGTTACCTAGTTTGAATGTTGAATTTCGGCTTCGTGCCGGTTATTTGGATCCCTCAGGGATTGATTTTACTGATTGTTGCATACTTTGCATATTGTTTAAACTCGTTCCAAGGTTTTAAGTACTATTTTGCAAATTCAACCCCTTTTTCCAAACATGAGAACTCAAATGATATTGAAATGATATTTTGGGCTGTGAATTACTGATTTAAAAGTGCCCGAAGGGCTTATAGTGATTTCTTAATTTATGAATGGCTCGGGCTGCACGCCATAGCAGTGATATATGATATTGAGGTCGAGGGCCTGGTTGGTACCATGAGATGGCTTGTTGATTGCGCTTGGGTTGTAAGAGCCCCTCCGGAGTATGTACACACCCCAGTGAGCGCCGTCGATGTAAAACATATGGTTGGCTCGGACTGCACGCCGCATTGGGTACCTGAGTATACCGGTATTTGCATTGCATTGCATTCTTGCATTATTTCTTACATGTTACCTGTTATGGTTTTTTCTGTACTTTTACTTCGTGGACTGGTCGGTTTTACTATTAAGGGTTTGGTACTGCCTGTTATAGTTGCCTTGTGTTTTTCAGTGATTTCTTATCTTCAGCTGTTATTTATGCTTATTACTCATTGAGTCGGTGTACTCGCTTTATTCCCTGCACCGTGTGTGTAGATTTAGGTGCATCATAGTTTGAGGGAGGACCTGTCTAGCTAAGCAGCACTTCATCGGGAGCATCGAGGTAGCTGCATGGCGTTCGCATCCCTGATTCTTCCCTCCTATCCCTATCTTTTATTATTATGCTTCTTAGATAGTATTGTTATAGGATGACACTCTGTATTAGAGGCTCGTGGTCTTGACACCGGATTCTGTTATGGGCTTATGTTTTCCGTATTCTTTTGGATTTCTGTACATTTCCCAATATTTATAGCCTTTTGGTATAATGGTTTAGTAATTTATTAAATGTGTTTAAACTCTTGAATCAGCAATAGTTGGGGATATTGTTGAATGGTTGGGCTTGCCTAACAAGGTGTTGGGCGCCATTACGACCGGGGTTTGGTCGTGACATCAATAAGCCCTTGGTTTTCTTAATGCCACGGTTTTTTCCAAGAGTGGAATATTGTGCGAAACGGGTGGCTCTTCCCAATGATGGATGTCGTGACAACCTTCTTAAGGGTTTGAGTCCGTTTTATTTTTACTTTGTTTTTATTAGGTTTTAGTTAAGGGTACTTCAAGCATAGCTGCACTTGGGCCTAACACATTTGCTTTGATCCCATGGTCAAAGACAAGTGGTTGTGTTTAGGATGGTGAAAGTAGTGACCTTGAGACTCTTGGGTTGACTAAACAAACATCATGTGGTCTTTCAGGACTATTGTGTGCTCAATCATATCTAAATTTGTTGTGGGCCCCCGACTCGAGGTCTTTAGCAATGCTTGAGTGTGTGTGGTGAGAAATTGAATTATGAGTCCGAGTCCCGAGCCAATGATCTAGAACTTGCCCCGAATGTTTGTTGAGGCGAAATTTTGAGTGAAATTCGATTTGAGAATTGATTATAGGCTCCCCTTGATCCAAATAATAAGTTTAACAATTCCATAGCCTACCAATGAGATAATCCCTAGCTAACCCTTTTGAGCCTTAAACCTTCTTCTTTCAACAACCAATGTTACAAGCCTGTACCCGTTCTAAATTCTATCCTCTCTTGGCACCCACATCTTCACTTGAGTAATGGCAAAGTCTAAGTTTAGGGGGAGAGACAAGAAAGGAAACAAAAAAAGGGTAAAAGGTACAAAAGCAAAAGAAAGGGAAGGCAATGAAAAATAAAGAAAAGAAAAAAGACAAAAAAAAGCACAATATGAAAAAGAATAAAAAAGGATTCAAAGAAAAACAAAAGTGAAAAAGGTGTGGAAAAAAATAGAAAAAGGAAAAATGTTTTGAATTGCTTAAGAAAGAGTGACAAAATGTCTCTCTAACCCCTTGGATGAGGTGAAATGACTCAAAGAGTCATGTGAATTTTGCCAATGAATCTATATAAGTGCCTAAGGGAAGATTGAACCCACTTGAACAAAAACATATCCTACCCTTACCCAAAAGCCTTCACATTAACTCCACAAAAGCCCTATATGATCTTGAGTTGGATGACAATCACATTAGTGGATACTTACATGAGGGTCAAGCATATGGTATCTAGAGCCGGACTTGAGACCTTTACTTGAGAAAGACGAGTGAACTCCCATTAACCTCGGTTTGTGTGCTTATACTCTAAAAAGGTGAGGTTTGCTTAGGGAGAGCTGAGGATGTATGAGCTTGGGTTCCACAACGACCAAAGTAATCAAGAGAGCACTTCGAAGTAATGAGTCAATTCTTGATGCTCTTGTGTCACACTTGATTCATAGTTTTCAAGGTTTGAATGTTATTAATGATCCATTTGTGTTGAGGGCAATTGTTAGTCCCAATTTATGCTTGTTGAGGTTACTATAGGATAGCTGTAATTCCTTGGATTATCTTTTAAGGGGTGGGTCATATTTTGTTTGCTTGAGGACAACCAAAGGTTTAAGTTTGGGGGAGTTGATAAGTCAGGATTTTAACATGTTTTATGCCCCTGCTTGCCTATGCTTTGGATTTAAATTGCTGCAAAATAGTCCCAAAATGCTCACAAGTTGTGCTTGATTGCAGGTTTGATCGACAAAGCGACGAATGTCAAAGATCGGCTCAAAAAAGGAGTGAAACCTGCTCAAGTTTCAAAGAATAAGTAAATTGAGGAAAAGAGAACCTAGTGCGGACCGCGCAAAGGTAAAAGCGGCCGCTCTAGGAGGTTTCAGAGAGTTGGCATTTTCAAGCTGGAGGCAACGCGGGCGTGGCACAATTCACGTGGTCCGAGGTCAGGCTCCGCGGCTACGCTACTCTTTTGAGCTGTCCGCGCAGCAGAGATTCAGAGAGCTGACAAAATGCTAGTTCCAAGCAATGCGGTCCGCGGTCGCACTTGCGCGGACCGTGCCAACTTCCACCACGGCCGTGGTCCGCGGTCCTCAACTTCAGAGAAGCATAAATTTGAAGTCCAAGAGCCAGTGCGGCCGCGGTCCATTTTGTGCGGTCCGCACTGACCCTGTAAGGGTATTTTTTACTAGTTTTTCCAACTTAGTATAAATAGAACATTTTACCATTTTTAGGTTAAACTTTACAGTTCAGATTTAGTTGCGCTCGTGAGACTCGATTTTATAACCATTTTTGACACTTTTGCTATTCATTAACGATAGATTATTGTGCTTTCTTCTTAGTAAATAATTAATATGCTTAGTTATTCATCTATTTCTTCAATTTCTCTTTCAAGAATGAGTAGCTAAACCCATTAGCTAGGTTTGTGGCTCAACCCTAGTATGGGTAATTGATGGGTGTTGACATCTAGGGTTGGATTGATTGTGGGTGTTTGCTATTTGGGTTAATTTTATATTTTAATTTCGGATTTGTGGTTGCAAACACTGATTCAAGCTTAGTGGGTTTGATTCTTCTTGAGAAAGAGAGTTTATGACCCTAAAATTGACCCAACAAGGAATTGAGATGGACTCATTAGAAATGATAGTCCCTATTAACGGGTTAAATCTTGAGAAAGTAATCACCCTACTTGAACCCTAGTTACTTGATCTAATTGGCCTACCCAATTGGTCTCGAGAGAGTTAATTGGGCAAAATCACTCTCTCTACTTAGAGGTGTGAGAGTGGGTACAATTGTGCAACAATTATAGCATAAGCCCCAAATATGTCAATCTATCCTCAGTAACATCTACCCGTAAATTAGCCACATAGGTTATGTCATGACCCTAGTGCCTTTCTTCATATTAGATACAACTTAGCAATATTCTTGTAGCATAATTTAGTGTTAATCATTAGTTTTATAACAGTAGTTATAAATATCAAAAACCAAAAATGTTTGAAGTGACATTAGGAGTACAAACACATCTCTAGACAAGACAGAAAATCCAACTCCACTACTAGCTCCCTGAGGAAATCGATCCCGACCCCTATTCGGGTAAAAGCTATTGCGACTCACTCTTCCTACCTTGGTGTAGCATCGAGTTGGCAGAGATCAACTGGGACTCGTGCTCGAGGTCCTAATAGGCGAAATGGTTCACAGTCTATACGATGACCTGATATGACTAACAACAAGGCAGAGTATGAGGCCGTGATTGTAGGGTTAAAGTTGGCACTCAAGTAAGGAGCACGACAAGTCATACTTCGATGCGACTCGCAAGTCATCAAATGGGAAATTGACATCATCGAATTCGTCCAAGCGGGACGAGGTAATGTACGATTTTTTTTAGTTTTAACTTACTATATCTCCAAGTGGGTAGAAAAAGGTGCATTCTGCATTCACCCATATACGGGAGCAAGAAGTAATCACATTCATATGGAGAAACATCATCTTCCGCTTCTGCATCCCAAAAAAAAAACAGTTGCGAAAATGGTCCCTAGTTCACTGGAAAATAGACCGCCGAGTTCTTCGGAAAATGGCACATCAAAATAATACTCTCCACGCCATATCATCTCGCAGGCAACGTTCAGGCAGAATCCTCCAGCAAAACAATATTGAACATCATGAAAAAAAAGCTCCAGAATACCAAGAGACTGTAGCTGGAACTATTGCCATAAGTGCTATGGGCATACCACACTACACAAAAAATGAGCACAGGAGAAACACCATATTCACTAGTCTATGGGACTGATGCACTAATAACGGCCAAAGTCAGTAAACCAAGCCTAAGGTATTCAAATGAAAGTCGGCTAAGCAATGATGAAAACGGAAGGCAGGACCTCGACGAAGTGAAAGAGCGGAGAGACATGGCCTACATAAGAATAATAGCTCAAAAACAACAGGCAGAGCATTATTAAAACAAAAAACCCAAGATCAGGCCACTCAATGTCAAGGACTCTGTACTCAAAGCCAAAACACAAGCAAACAAAGACCCATGAGATGGCAAACTAAAACCAATTGGGACGGCCCATACAAAATCACGGCGGTAGTAAGCAAAGGGTTGTTCCAACTAGAAACAATGGATGGAAAACCACTACCAAACAATTGGAACGTCGCCCCACCTCAAATACTTCTACTTCTAAGGATAGACGACTCCCGAGTCGTACTCTTTTTTCCCTTATCCGAGTTTTGTCAGAATTGGGTTTTATCGGGAAGGATTTTAATGAGGCGACGAAGAGAGCGTCTCGAAGTTAAATATAAGTTAATCGCTTAACCTCTCAACTACTTTTCTAGGTCGACCAATGAAGGGACTTGATAGACTGGGACTTCTCCAATGTATGCATGAACAGAGCAAGAACATGTAAACTTCTCCAATGAATGTATAAACAAAGTGAAATATGCAAAAACACGAGTTTTTCATCTCTACCAAGTTCATACATTATGCCAAACTAAGAGTCAACATTCGACCTCGCTCGAATCGACTCCCATTCGACCTCGTTCGAATCCCTTAAGAGTCAACATTCGACCTCGCTCAAATTAATTGACATTCAACCTCTTTCGAATTAACTATGAGCCAACATTCGACCTCACTCTAATCTTCCCACATTCGACCTCATTCAAATTATTTAACATTCGGCATCGTTCGAATTTATTAACATTCGACCTCGTTCAAACCAACTAAGGGTCAACATTCGACCTTGCTCGAATCAACTCACATCCAACTTCGTTTGAATCACTTAATAGTCAACATTTGACCTTGCTCGGATCCACTCACATTTGACCTCATTCGAATCACTTAAGAGTCAATATTCGACCTTGCTCGAATTAACTGACTTTCTATTTCGTTCGAATTATATAACATTCAACTTTGGTCGAATTTAATAACATTCGACCTCGTTCGAATCAACTAAGGGTCAACTTTCAACCTCGCTCAAATTGAATCACAATCGACTTCATTTAAATTATTTAACATTTGACTTCGTTCGAATATATTAACATTCGTCCTCATTCGAATTATTTAATATTTGACTACATTCAAATTTATTAACGTTCGACCTTGTTCGAATTAACTAAGGGTCAACATTTGACCTTGCTCAAAATCGACTCACATTCGACTTCGTTTGAATTATTTAACATTCAACGTCATCCGAATTTATTCAAATTCAACCTCGTTCTAATTAACTAAGAGTCAAGAACTCTTACAAAGGAAAAACATTCGAAGAAAAGCAAAAGGAGCCAAGAACATACAACAAAAAGTCATAATCACTCCATTCCAAAAAATAAAATATCTTACAAAGGGCCACAATGATGCCCCGTCAAAAAAAAAGAAAAAAGAAAGAAAAGAACAAAAAACTAAGTACAAGAATATCATACTACATCTCCGCCTGTGCTATCGCTGCCTTCACCGCCCGGTCCATCATCACCATCTCCACCATCACCCCTGCTATCAACATACTCATAGTCATACCAAGCATCAGATGCAAGCCCATCCAAGTCCTCTTCATCTTTGTCGGTCCTCGCCATGGCGGGATCATAACCACAGGCAAGTCTGGCATAACATGCTTTAACGCGGGCATCTTCAAAGTCGGCCTCAAGAACCTTCCCCACCGTCATCAAGTTCCTATATATCCAGTTTAGCCTAAAGATGAATCCGCATCTCGTATAAATCAAAAGGAACATCGGGGAAAGCAGAAGCATGAGAGGAAGAAGGCCGAGCCAACAACCGTACCTTCTCAGAACCAAGAGCGGCAACTTGCTCACTTATTTGAGACATCATTTTCAAGTCCACCAATTTTCTCATCAAGCTGTGCCACCCTCAGTGCAGCCATTTCCGCATCAGTTGCACGTTCAGACCTGAGGACGCAGATAGAGTCCTCTAATGTCGTAGTCTTTGCCAAAGCCTCTAACCGGGCCTCCTCAATCCCCTCTAACTCTGCCTCTTTCTCAATCAACTAACCACTTAGGCCAGCAACTCTAATTGATATTTGATCAATCTCGGCTTGTAGGGATGCCACCTGCACTTTAAGATCGATAAACTCGACTACGACCCCCTTTCTTATCTCGAGCTCATCGTCATTGGCCCTAAGAAATCCATCGAGCTCACTGCATCTACCAATAGTTTGCACAGGCCCCTCATCTTTATTATCCAACTCCTCTTTAAGGTATTGGAGATTGATGCCTGCTCTGAACTGTGCACGCATCTCGCGATACTCGTCACGGTACCGGAGGTACTTCAAAACCATTTTCTGAAAAACTACCTTGCGCCTTTCCTCCTGAAGGGTGCTCTCAATCTCTAAATGAAAGTCTAAAAAAAGAAGGGAGAGGAAAAAAGAAATAGTAAGAGCCAAAAATTAGTAAAGATAAAAAGAGGAAAAGCACACAAGATGCAGAAATAATAAGGAAACTCACCTTAAGAGCCATCCCGATATGCTTAGTGACAAGTCAGAATCCTTAAGAGTCTGAAGTGTCTTGTTCTCGGTGTTGCAGCAAAATGGGGCAAAGGAAGGGACCATACTCACTGTATCCACCAACAAATCACTGTCCAAAGGGATTTCGATTGAGTGCGAGGATCCATTCATTTTCACCTCCATCTGGTTAAACCCTTCATTGAAGATTCTCACTTTTTCGGGATCGATATTAGAGTCAGACTTGTAATCATCTACCATCACTCTTTTCACCCTCTACGCAGCCGAAGAAGGAAAGTTGACCTACCCTGACGTTGACGGATCACTCCTCGGAATAACCACAGTAGCCTCTTGTCACCCCATTTCTTCTACAAAGGCGATCTCTACATCTGAAGAAGGCACGGTGTTTACATCCAAGGTCGTACTGCCCCCCAGCTTGGCTGTGGTCAACTCCCCTGCCGGCTCCTCATCGACCACTCCTCCATCAATATTTATCCTTCACCTTTTCAGTAGAGAATCTTCATCTTTACCCTGGTCCGATTTGTCCACCAAATGAAACACTATATAAGCCAGAATCATCACTAGTGGGGCAGTAGCTTGGCGGCAAGGACAATGCGAGGTTGGGGTCTAAGGAGTAACAGCGGTCCAAGCAGGCTCGCCTACAACCATAGTGATATGGGCACAGCCAAAGTACATGACTGACAAAAAGTAGGCGTAGGAGCCCTTGCCCTCCTTAAATCCCTCTGGCCTACCAACAAAGAAAGAAAAATACGAAACTGAAGGAAAGAAAGGACGATACAAAGGTCAAAATTACTAGGATCAAGCAAGATGACGCACCGGCCGCAGACCCAAACCTCTTACTAAACTACAACCACTCACAAATCCCTCCTGTGTGAGGTAAAATCTAACTCACCCAGTTGCGAATGTCGGCGATTAACAAATGAGGGTCCCTTTCGGCTACAAAAAGCGTAAAACGATCAGATTGCCAAAAAGAAACAACAAAGTCATTTGAGTGAAAACACTTACGACCAAAGCCCCACTCCTTGAGGAATCTGCTAGGGTTCAATACTACGTGCTCCGTCCTCACATAGAAGAAATTGGCCCAAAAAGAGAGATTAGTTTTATCGTCCATCTTTACCACCAATCCCTTAGTCTCGCGGTGGCGAAGGAGTATTATCGTGCCCCTGTGAAACTTGGGCCGAAGAGGTGAAGAAGATGACATAGAGAAATCCCACGGTTGGCCAACTCTACGTACTTGATATTATAAGGAAAATCATATAAATGTACGGGGAGAGCTGAGTCGAGCATACGCCATAGTAACGGCATAATTATTCTGCCAATGAAGGAAGAGAAAGTGTATAACCAATGACAATATGATATGCATAGAAAGTACAGTACCCGTGGTGATGTATCTACACTGCATCGCTACCAGCAAGGACAAGTTCAACATGGTCCAGAATTTACCATTTAGCCCTAAAAGCAACGAGCACCATCGCATCCCCCTCAGAAACAACGGGTTTAGGATTGTCATCAGGTCGGTTCTTGAAATCCGACCTGACCTACCCCGAACATAGAATTATCTCATCCATGCTGGTGAAATTCTCATCTTCCATCAGATTTGTTCCATCTTCATGAGAATCTAATGACCCGATCAGTTGTTGGCCTTTTTAGAACGCCGTTCCCCCAAATAAAATTCCCCGTGGTCGCTTTAACCAATTTACGACCTGTGGGGATGGTTGGTTCGAGATTTAGAAGAGTTTGGATTGAAATATACACATTTAACTCTTTAGAATTTTCTTAAAAGGCTAAGTTTGACTTTGCTAAACATTTTGAGAAAATGGGCCGGGATACGTGTTTTGACGGTTCTGGAGGGTCCGCGGGAAAATATGTGATATAGGCGTATGCCAGGAATCAAATTTTGAGGTCCCTAGCCCGATTAATGAATTTTAATTAGAAATTGTTAATCTAAAATATTAAAGATTTACAGAAACTATCTATGATTGATTTCATGGGTATCTGGCTCGTATGATGATTTTGAAGCCCAGTACAAGTCCGAAATATCATTTAAGACCTACCCGCAAAAATTGGTATCAATCCGAGTAGTTTAAGGGCATTTTGGCCCATTGGAGGAAAATTAAGAACTTGAAGTTTAAAGGTTTGGGGCATTTCGAAGGTTCGAGTAGGTCCGTTTCATGATTTTAGACTTGCCGGTATATTCGGGCGAGGGCCTGGAGCCCCGAGCGTCAATCGGACAAGGCTCGAGTGAAGTGAAAAAAATTTGAGAAGGGTTAAAGGTTGTTGCTTCTGTCATAACCGCATCTGCGGTTCTTGCACCGCAGGTGCAAGACTGCAGATGTGGTCCTCCCATTACAGAAGCGGCCCAGGGTGGGTCAGACCAGGAACCGCAGATACGGCTCCCAAGCCGCCGAAGCAGCGCCGCAGATGCGGTCCCAGCTCTTTGGTCAATTTTTTGCCGATGCAGCCCTTTCCTCGCTGATGCAGAAATCGCTGCGCACTGAGGTTCATTTAATACGGATTCTAAGTCATTTTTATCACATTTCCACTCCTCCGTACGGCGATTTGGGAGCTTTTGAGAGAAGGACTTCACCTAGCATTTTGAGGTAAGTGGGTGTTACCTATTTGTAGTTCAATATCATTGCCTTAGGTAGATTAAACACTAGCATTAAGGTGAAATCACGGGGTTAGGGCAAAAACCTAGGGTTTTAATAAAACTTAGCTTTTTAAAAAAATTCATAATGGAATAAATTAGAAATCATATATTATCGATCCTTAGGTTGTAGAGAACAACTTACTTCGAAAAATTTTGTAAATAATTAGAATTCAATCTTGCGATTCTATGTTGACTAGTTCTTACTTCGTTTAACTAGTTTGGGATCGTTCAACTCCGAATTGAGGGCTTGGACTTGTTCTTGGTATTGAAATTGCACTTTGGAGCGAGGTGATTCTCCTTTCTAACCTTGCAAGAGGGAATTGTCCCCATAGATATAATAATTAAATTAATTTCCATTATATGCGGGGGCCACGTACGTACTAGGTGACGAGAGTCTGTGCGTAGCGGCTATTATGTTAAGTTCGGGTAGTCTAGGACCCATAAGCATGCTCTATGTGATATTCTTGTATCTTGAGGATAAATTTGGATTCGTATAAATTATTTGATTAAGGTAAATGAGACTAGTGAAGGAACCTTATCTTGTTTGGTCTTTTAAAAGAAAATAATAGGTATTCCTCTGAATAACTACTCCTCAAATATATTTTTATTTTCCTGTTGATGAGTTTATTTATATTTGACCACGTCACATGGGTGATTCGCGAGCGGGATAATAGGTGCATCTATGGTTCGAGCCAATTGACCCTCGGCAATGCACAATTTATTTTTATATTAGATCGGGCCGTACGTCCCACGGTGTTACTTGCGTATGTTTTCCTTAGCATTTCTGAGGACTGAATTTCATATCTGCTTGAATTATAGGTGAATATCCATGAAAATACTTGGGAAAGAACTGTTATGCTATGATTTTTTTAAATGCTATTAACTTGTGCTATCCATGATATTAATAAATTGTTCTCATATTATTTGACCCTACTAAGTGTCAAGTCGACCTCTCGTCTCCACTTATTTGAGATTAGACGGGATACTTACTGGGTACATATTGTTTACGTACTCATACTACACTTATGTACTTAATTGTACAGGGTCTGAGGCAAGTGTATTTGGTTATCAGTCTGGTGCGTACATCTGAGTGTGCTCGAGACTTCTACGGTGAGTTGCTTCCCTTCCATGCCGTTCAGCAGCCTGAAGAAGTCTTTCTTATGTTATTTTATTGTCTATTCCATTTCGGACAGTAGGATAGAATGATTCTTTTGTATATTCTACTAGTTGCCCACAACTTGTGACACAAGGTCTTGGCACACACGTTACTAGACTGTATTATTTTGGGTTTGTATGTTCATCACGACTTTATTAATCATTTATGATTTTATTTCAACTATTTCGGGGTAAAAGTAAATGAAGGTTTAGTTAGTATTTTCCGCGATGGCTTGTCCGTCAGTGGTGTTGGGCGCCATCACGACCTATTGTGGTAATGGGTCGTGACAGAGAAGGTATGTCCACAGTCGATGCTACAAGACCAGAGTCTCCTTCAAGATCAAATGGTGCACTACCCATTTCTCTGATTTTGTGTATAAAAAGGAAATGCATAGATGAAAAAGATGACAATGGCGGAAAACTCTAAAGGGAGGAAGACAACACAGTACAGGAAATGTGAAGAAGAAAAAGGAAAAGTTTAGGGTTTTGAAATCTTAAGAAATGCAACAGCTCAAGTAAGAAATGTCCATCCCTGTTTATAAGAATATTGGCACCTTGATTGAGAAAGCCAAATGTCGCCTCATTAATTTCAAAACGAAAGAGGCATGGGAAATGACGTAACGTATTGGGAACATGCACCATCATGACGCATGGTGAAATGAAGTCATTTCAAACTAACGTAATGATTAGATGTAGATCTTGAAGTTCCATTACATCACCTCACCATAAAAGGGTCAATCCTCGGCCAACATGCTCAGTTTTCTCAAAAATTGCAACTGGAAAAGTACGCCCATCGAGCTCGTCCAAAGACAACCTCGACGGTCGGAGGGACGAAATATATGGGCCAAAATCTGATGAAAGTAATCTTGTTTAGGAGATAGCTAAGAATTGACCAGGTCGAGGTCACACTTAAGGAATAACATATTGGCGAACTGAGCAGTTGAGGTCGAGGTCGAGCACTCAGATCAACCCAAACGACTAGTTTAGTGATAAGATATTTTAAAGGAATATTTCAAAGAATATTCTCTATATTTGTACTTTCAGTTAGGTAGTGGAAGATGTACTATATAAGTAGGAATAGAGAGATAAGAGAGGGGTATGTAATATTCGATAAGATAAGCTCTCTCTAGAAAAGTTGACTCTCAACTAACTACAAACATTATCTTTACAAAAGATTTGATTTGTTATTTGTGCCAAGCTTTCTCACTGTAATGACCCGACAGGCCATTTTGAGTATCTGAACTTTCCTCAGTGATTTAGAGCCAAACTCTGTGATTTGAAGCCTGTAGAGCCTCATTCTAGCCTTCCTTTATTCGCGTGAGGAGTCCGAGTATTGACCCAGGAGGCTTATATGCAAAATAAATGATAAAAATAAGAATTTTTGCAAAAAAAAGTTAATTTTAGTTGATTTCAGTCAATATTTTGAGTAAATGGATACAGTTAATTTTAGTTGATTTCAGTCAATATTTTGAGTAAATGGATACAAAATCATGTTTTGACGGTCTCGGTGGGTCCATATTGAGATATGGGATCTGGGCGTATGCCCAGAATTGAATTCTGAGGTCCATAGCTTGAGTTATGAGTTTCTATTGAAAATTAAAAGTTTGAAAAATCTAATATTTTTAAGAATTGATTGAATGTTTGGCATTGTTGATACCGGGTCCGTATTTTGGTTATGAAGCCCAGTACAACCCAATATAATATTTTGACTTATTTGTGAAATTTGGTGGAAAACGGAGTCGGTTTGACGTGATTCGGATGTTCGATGGTAAAAATAGAGATTTCAAAGCTTTCTTGAAAATTTCGTTTGATTTGGTGTCCAATTCGTAGTTCTAGGTGTTAGTTTGGCAATTTGATCATCCGAGCTAGTTCGTATAATATTTTTAGACAGGTGTGCACTTATGGTTTTGAGTACTGAGGGGCTTGGATGTATTTTTGGATCATTGGTTGAGAGACTAGTAAAATTAAGAAACTTGGTAGTTTGACCATGGACAATATCGGGTTAAGATGACCTCTTTTCAGTATTTTGAGTGCGCGAGCAGGTCCGTAGCATGTTTTATGATTGAAATTCATATATAGTTTGTGTCCGGGAGGTTCCGAATGAGTTTCGCGGTGGTTTCGAATCATTTCGAAGGAGTTTGGGTTTTGTTGGTTTCTGGTACGACACTGTTCATTCGCAATTGCAAACCTTTTATGGCAATTGCGAAAACACTGTTCATTGGGAAATGCAAAGTGTTGTTCACAAATGCGACATCTACAGCCTATTAAGTGCTTCGAGGTGAGGCGATTTTGAGATGGGAGTTTCATATCGAAATATTGGGTAAGTATCTTTAACCAATTTCCAACTATATTTCATGATTTTATACAATATTTAGCATCAAGTTCATGAGAAATCTACGAAAAAATTTAGGGATTTTATCGAAGTTTTGAAAAAGAAAAAATTAAGATTTGAGAGTCGAATATGACTCAAATTTGAAAAAAACACATATTTGGACTCGTGACATTGTGGATAGTCAAGACCTACCCTTGGACCTAGGTTTTGACCGGGCGGGCCAAGGGTTTGACTTTTGTTGACTTTTTAGAAATTAAATAAAAATCATAGATTTATGAATTGAAATTATTTTCTCTTGCATTGTGTGGTGTATTCAAGTTGTCATTGGCTAGATTGAGTCGAGTGGAGGCGAATTCATAAAGGAAAAGGCTAAATTGCGTGTTGGATTAGCCGTATTGAGGTAAGTATTTTGCCTAGCTTTGTTGAGGGAGTTTTTTCACCTAATTGTCATTGTTTGCAACATAAGGGGATGATACATATATGAGGTGACGGGCGTATATGTATGTGCCATGGTTAATCATGCTTGGAGGGTGGATTATGTATATTTGTGTTTGTAGAATTTCGTGACATTCTGTTTAATGCCTTACTTGACTCTTAGATACTAAGTACATAATATTAAATGATAGATATCAAGACTAAGTTTGTTATAACATGATCTAACTTGATGGAAATTGTAAGAGTATATCGATGTGTCCAATTCGGTCATCTCAATGCGAAATCATTACTAGATTACTACTACCGATATTCTTGAGATGCTAGACTCTATACTTGTGTTGTGCATCATTTATGAGATTCGTGGAAGTATTTGAATAATAGGATTCTTGAGGATTGTTGAACTATTATTTACTTGGAAGGTCGTGATTTGGAATATGTTTGGAATATCCGTTTAAGTACTCTCCTCGATATTATTTATACTTCATGCCTTGGCATTTTATTGATATACATATGCTTGGTAAGGAAGAGTGTAAAGCACGAAGGGTGATGTTGTGCCATTTTATATTCATTATCGTGTGAGGAAGAGTGTAAAGCATGAAGGATGATGTTGTGTCATTTCATGTTATTGAGAGTAAAAGCCCGAAGGGTAATGCTATGCTATATCATTTGAGAGTAAAAGCACGAAGGGTGATGCTGTGTTGTTTCATTTATATTGTTATGCTTGTATGTTATGGTGAGGTCATGGAACGAAGGGTGTTTCCGTATAGGTGAGGACGAGGGACATGCATTATGATGTGATATTTATTTCCCGTATTTACAGTTGCGCCCTTACCTTGGACTGTTATTATTGTATTTACATACTTGGTGTGACTTGTTGTTATTGTCTTGCACTTGACCTTTATCTCAATTGTTGTTGCACTCCATGTCTTTTACTTGCTTAACTTGCAATTACCATGTATATTCCTGCTTTTATAATTATACTCATGGTGTATCTATTCTGTTGCACTTTAGTATAAGCCTTCCACCATGCTAGTCATTCATGCCTTTATATGTTAACTTGTAAAGAACATGTGTTTCTTCTTAATTGTTATATTTGTACTTAGGCCTCCAATATGCTAGTTAATTGAAGTTGATATTCCCTGTATTTCAATTGTTGTTGTTGCTCACATGCTTTCTACTTAGTCCTCTACTGTGATCCACATGTGTATCCTTGTCCACTATTGTTACTTTATTTCCTACTTAGTAATTTCTATTATTATGTTCATGTGATATGGTTGGCTCTGTTATACGATCACTTAGGAAAGATGAGTTGAACGCACGAAGGATGTTGCCGTGCTAATTGAATTATTTTATAAATTTATTTACACATAGTGAAGATGAGATAACAGCACGAAGGATACTACTGTGCCATGTTATTTGACATTTTGACATATTGGATATAAATCTCATACAAGAAAGGATCATGAAAATTTTATTGTGGTTCTTTTTAATAATTATTGACTGTCTCATCGAATTGCATATGTTATTTTATCTATTAACTTTGAAGTGCTTTATTGTTAATCTAACGTACAAGTTATTTTAATAAGCATCTTTTTAACTAAAAGTCTCGTCACTACTTCAACAAGGTTAGACAAAATACTTACCGGTACATGCGGTCGGTTGTACTAATACTGCACTTCTGCACGTTTGGCACAAATTTTGGAGCGGAGTTGCTGATGATATCGGGTGTTGATTCGGAAGATGTTCGTGCGTTTGGATATAGCTGCCACTTGTTCTTGGTAGTTTAGGTTATTGCTAATTTGTTTATGTAACCTTTAAACATAACGTGTATTTATTTGTCTCGGTTTTGAAATTCCAAATCTTAGAAGCTCGTGATTCGTACTACCCGTCTTGGTAAATTCGTAAATATTCAGTTATCTATTTTCTACTCTCTTATAATCTCAGTTGAGTTGTATTTTTCTATTAGTTGGCTTACCTAGCGGTTTGAGTTAGGTGTCATCACGACTTGTGGTTTTGGGTCGTGACACTCACATCAAATCCGAGAAAGTTTTTTATATTCCCACGTTTGATAGCGTTACATAATTGTCAGAGAGATAATCCCACCTCGTTGTATATTTAGGTGAATTATTTTCTCTATTTATATTTACTGTCATTTATCATATTCATTGAATGTCATTATCCCTCATTCATTCATAACAATATCATTAAAAAACTCCTTGGTATTTAATAGCCTTAATTGCGGTTTTTATATTATTGATATCCGACAATATTGAATCTAGAATTTATTATTTAACGAAAATTTACTTATTATTATTTATTTAATTAGTTTAACAAAAATGTTTACCACTTTTATATCTTGACATCTTTGTATTTTTAGTCTTTTTTGTCGCGCATTTTAGATTCTTGTTAAAGGAGATGATTAAAATTAAACATAAAAAATGTCCGACCTTTTGTGCAATATATCTCATGCATTAGACTGTGATTTGGATGGATACAGATCCACCATGACATTAGCTTGTGGGATTTCTTTTACTTTCTTTAAGATACCAAACTAGATTTCAACTATATATTGACATGATACCTTTATTTTTAATACTCGAGATTTTCTTCCAGTTTAATACTTGAGATTTGGAAACTAATGCTACTACGCTAGGCAGAAAGTCTCCAAACTCCAATCGTAATGACTAACTTGGTTCAACTTGTTTGTTATAATGACATGATACCTTTATTCTTACTTTTTGTAACGACTTTGCTAATGCAATGGAGAAAAATAAAGAGAAGCAAATATTGTATTCGTCTATAAATTGAATCGTGGAGTAATTTTCCTCTTGAATTCTATGTTCTTTTAATTGTGTGATACTACATTTTTGCCTCACTTGGAAAGTATGACTATCAGTAGCCAAAAATTTTAATAAGGGTATTCAGTGGGCTATGCAAGGGTGATGTGATGATCCAAAAGGTCATAACTTATTTTAGAAATAAATTCAGTGTTCCGAGGCCTAAAAACTCCCTTTTACCTCACCTCGTTTTGCGCACGTGGTCCGGACCTATATCCGAAAAGCCTTCTATGTGAAAATATAAGAAATAGAAATTCATAGAGTTAAAATTTGATTATGGTTGACTTTAGTCAATATTTTGGGTAAACCGACCCGGACCCTTGATTTGACGGTCCCAGAGAGTCCGTAGGAAAATATGCGACTTGGGAGTATGCCCGGAATCGAATTTCGAGGTCCCAAGCTCGAGAAATGAATTTTTAAAGAAATTATTTTTTTGAAACTATATGAGTTTTTAGAAATGAGATGTATTTAAAATTTGATAGTATCGGGCCCGTATTTTGGTTCCGGAGCCCGGTACATGTCTTATATGTGGTTTAAGTTAAGTCTGTGTAATTTGGTAAGAAAAGGACTCAGACCTTATGTGAGAAAAATTGAAAAATATGATGTTCTTATGTGATTTCGTGAATTTGATGCTAAATTCAAAGTTGTCGATGTTATTTTAGTGATTTGGATGCACGAGCAAGTCCGTATGATATTTTTGGGTTAGTGTGCATGTTTGGTTTGGAGCCCCGAGGACTCGGATGATTTTTGGAAAGGCTACAGAGCGAAATTTGGACTTAGGATATTGCAATTTTTTCAAATGCGAGAAAACCGCCGGAAATGCGACAGGACACAGTCTTCCTTGGGGTCGTAAATGGGAAGCAGTCATCGCAAAAGCGATGTCGTAAATTCGAAAGGGCCATCGCATTTGCGAAGTGGCCTGGATTTCCCCAGTGTCGCAAATGCGACAGATTGATCGCAAAAGTGACTTCGCAAATGCGAAAGTCCCTTCGCAAATGCGAGCATAGCAGACTCTGGGTTCGTAATTGCGAACCCTGGTCGCAATTGTGATATCAGAGACCTATAAACTCATAACTTAGACGCATTTTAACCATTTTTAACACTCTTTCAAAATCAAAACACTCTTGGGCGATTTTTCAAAGACAATTTCTTCTCCAAATCGATTGTAAGTTGTTTCTAACTTGTTTTCTTCAATCCTTAACATCTTTTCAGATGATTTCAACTCAATCAAAGGTTTTCATGGAGGAAATTGGGTATTTTGGGTGGAACCTAGATTTTTTAAATTTTGGGAATTTGGATCTCGATTTGAGGTCTGATTTCAAAATAAAGTGTATATTTGAGTTCGTGGGTGAATGGGTAATCGGGTTTTGGTTCGAACCTTGGGTTTTGACCATTTGGGTCCCGGGTCGATTTTTTATTTTTCGGGAAAAAAGTAAGAAAACTTATTCCCATGCATTAGAAATAATTCGTTTAGCATTTATAGATATAATTAAGTAACTTGTGACTAGATACGAGCGAATTGGTGGTGGAATCAATAGGTAAAGTTATAGTTAAGGCTTGAATTGTGTTCGAGGCATCGAAGTAAGTGTTTGGTCTAACCTTAGCTTGATGGATTAGGAGTTTTGTCCTATTTGCTATGTGTTATTTGTTGGGTATAACGTATAGGCATGATGACGAGTATCTATATGTTGGTGTCAAGCATGCCCGTGAGTCGTATATTATGATAATTATTACTCCGTTTGTATTGTTTATGCCCTTTTGTGATGATTTCCATTGTTGGGGAAAGTTTGTGGAAGAAATGGTAATATTTGAACATTGAGGAGCATTGACTTAAGTTGTAAAGTGAATTGTTAAAGAATAATTGGCAATTAAACCTTGTAGAGCATTGGCTCAAATTGTGAGTCGAGTTGTGAAATAAATGTGAAAAAGAGAAGAGGATTATGGTATTGCTCCCTTGCTGAGACGTTGTGGTTTTTAATATTTCTCCCTTGCCGGGATGTAGTTTCTTTGCTATTGTTTCCTTGCCAGAATTTTACTGTAATATATTTATTTTCTTGTCCTTATTGTTTGTGATTGTTTTTTGGGGTGAGTAAGAGTGTAAAGCACGAAGGGTGATGCCATGCGTTGTTTTGGTGAGAGAGTTTTAAAGCACGAAGGGTAATGCCATGTATAAATTTTGTGAGGAAGAGTGTAAAGCACGAAGGGTGATACTGTGCTGCATGATATACCATTCCATGCCGATTACATTGATTTTATGGTGAGGATGAGAGTAAAAGCACGAAGGATGATGTTGTGCAGTTTATATTAATTTTTATGGTGAGGATGAGAGTAAAAGCATGAAGGGTACTGTCGTGCACTTGTTTGATTTCTAATTCTCGTTGAAAATTTAGTTATGATGTTCCTAGTGTTTACCTGTTGATTTCCTGTTATCGTTTGTTGTTTCCCCGCAGCATGTTTCCCCCTCCCATCTTGATTATACATTTCTGCTATATTTTTCTATTGTATATGATTTAACTGCATGGGTTTATTTGGTAGTTTGGTCCTAGTCTCGTTACTACTTTGCTGGGGTTAGGCTAGGCACTTACCAGCACATGGGGTCGGTTGTGCTGATACTACACTTTACACTCTTTTTTGCATATCCCAGTGTTGTAGATTTTGGACCGCAGTGAGTTTGCTGTTTCGTGTTCATCAGGCGACCCGAGGTAGTCCTGCCGGCGTCCACAGGCCTTGGCATCTCCTCCTAGCTATTATTCCTGTTTCTTTCTTGTATTTCCAGAGACAGTACTGTATTATTTCTTTCAGACCTTTATTTGTAGTACTCTTAAATAGTCTGTGAAGTTGTGACACCAGTCTTGGGTAGATTTTTATAGATTGATATTGGTAGCATTATTACAACTTGAAATTTAGTCTTATGCCTATTAAATTATGTTGTTCATTAACTGTTGGTTCTTAATTGTTAACGGATTTAAAATGGAATCAAGGTAATTAAATTTAGTTATTTGGCTTTCCTAGCTTTCACTAGTATGTGCTATTACGACTTCCGAGGGTAGGAAAATCGGATCGTGACAAATTGGTATCAGAGGTCTAGGTTACATAGGTCTCACAATTCACAGGTAAACTTAATAGAGTCTGGGGGATTGGTATAGAGACGTCTATATTTATCCCCCAGAGGCTACAGAGTTAGGGAAAACTTCACATCTATTCCTTCCTGTCATGCGGTTTGGTTTTTCAATGCTAATTGAATTTCTACTATGTTCTTTCGCAGATGCCGAGAACACGCGCTTCCGCATCCGCTGATTAGCAGCCCGAGCCCCCAGCAGCAGCTCCCGCAAAGGGCAGAGGGTGAGGCCGAGCCTGTACTAGAGGCCAAGGTAGGGGCAGAGCTCATCCCAGAGCAGCAACACCAGTGGCGGGGCCTTAGGTTGAGTTTGACGAGGAGGTTCCGGCCCAGGCAGTTCCGGTAGGCCCAGCTCAGGTCCCAAAGTGGTTCATTGCTACCCCAGTACTTCTGGATGCTCTGGTCCATCTAGTGGGCCTCATGGAGAGTGTCACCTGGGCAGGCTTGCTTCCTGTAGCACCAGTCATCTCTCAGGCAGGAGGAGGGGCTCAGACTCCTGCTACTCGTACTCCGGAGCAGGTGGCTCCCCAGTTTCAGACTCCAGTAGCTCAGCTAGTTGGAGCGGTTCAGCCGAGTGTGGGCCGAGTCTGGTGACAGAGCAGCTATGACTGTCGATGCCTTGTGGAGATTGGATAGGTTCACCAAGCTCTTCACTGCCACTTTCAGCGGTGCATCTACTGAGGATTCCCAGGATTATCTAGACAGCTGTCACAAGGTTCTCAGGAATATGGGGATAGTGGATACCAAAAGGGTCAATTTTGCTACTTTTCGCTTGTCTGGAACCGCCAATACTTGGTGAAGAGATTATTCTTTAGCTAGACCACCCGGATCACCAGCTCTGACTTGGGAGCAGTTTACTCATCTATTCTTGGAGAAGTTTCTTCCCGTTAATCAGATAGAGATCTATCGGAGGTAGTTTGAGCCTCTCCAGCAAGGTTCCATAATTGTTACTCAGTACGAGACCAGGTTTATCAAGTTGGCCCGTCATGCTCTACTTATACTTCCCACTGAGAGAGAGAGTGATGAGGTTCATTGAGGAAATTATCCAGCCTATACGACTTCAGATGGCTAAGGAGACGGGGAGTGAGATTTCTTTTCAGGAGACTGGCAATGTGGCTAGGAGAGTTGAGATGGTTTTATCACAGGGAGGATGTCAGGGGTTTGACAAGAGGCCTCGTAATTCAGGAATATTTTGTGGTGCCTCATCTAGAGGTAGGGATTCATACGGTAGAGGCCATCCTCCTAGGAATTTTCAGTCAGCACTTCAGGTTTCTCACGATTCCTCGGGTGGAAGTGTTTCTCACATGTAGTATTCTAATCAGCAGTCCTACAGTGCACCACCAACTCCTATCAGTATAGCGCCACTCCAGAGTTTTTGGGGTGGTCATTCAGGTCATTAGGGTCAGCAGTCTCAGCAGCCGAGGACCTGTTATACTTTTAGTGATACGGGTCACATTGCTAGATTTTGTCCTCGAGCATCGAGCAACTCTCAACATCCAGGTTCCCGTGCCATGGTTCGGGCACCGAGTGTTTCACAGCCCGCCCAGCCAGCCAAGAGGTAGAGGTAGAGGTAGAGGTACTAGAGGTGGAGGTAAAGGTGTTAGAGGCAGAGCTCAGGTCGCTAGAGGTGGAGGCCATCCAGCAGCAGGCCATCCCAGGGATGTAGTCCAGGGTGGTGGGGCCCAGCCCGGTGTTATGCTCTCCCATCCAGGCCTGAGACTGAGGCTTCCGATGCAGTTATCATAGGTATGGCTCTGGTTTGTAGTAGGAATGCTTTAGTGCTATTTGATCCAAGGTCTACATACTCTTATGTGTCATCTTATTTTGTGCCATATCTGGTCATGCCTAGTGATTCTTTGAGTGCTCATGTTTATGTGCCCACCCCGTTGGGTGATTCTATTATGGTAGATCATGTTCATCATTCTTGAATGGTTGTGATTGGGGGTCTTGAGACCCGAGTAGACTTATTATTGTTGGACATGGTTGATTTTGATGTCATACTGGGGACGGACTGGTTATCACCTTACCACGCTATCTTGGATTGTCGTGCCAAGACTATGACCTTAGCCTTACCGGTTCTACCTTGTTTAGAGTGGATAGGGACACCTGGTCATACTACCCATATTGTTATCTCATATATGAAAGCTCGGCGAATGGTTGAGAAGGGGTGTTTGGCCTTTTTGGCATATGTTCATGATTCTACTGTCGAGGTTACTTCTATTGATTCTATGCCCGTTGTTCTTGAGTTTCCTGAGGTATTCCCTTCAGACCTGCCGGGTATGCCACCCGATAGGGATATTGACTTTTGCATTGATCTAGCTCTAGGCACTCAGCCCATTTCCATTCTTCCATATCGTATGGCCCCGCCTGAGTTGAAATAGTTGAAGGAACACTTTCAAGCCTTGCTTGATAAGGTCTTAATTAGGCCCAATGTCTCGCCATGGGGTGCGCCGGTGTTGTTTGTCAAGAAGAAGGACGGATCGATGAGAATGTGTATAGATTACCAGTAATTGAACAAGGTCACAAATAAGAATAAGTACCCATTGTCGAGGATTGATGATTTGCTTGACCAGCTTTAGGGCGCTCGGGTGTTTTCTAAGATCGACTTGAGATTTGGCTACCATCAGTTGAGGATTAGGCATCCAATGTCCCTAAGACAGCTTTCCGCACTCGGTACGGGCATTATGAGTTCTTGGTGGTGTCATTTGGGTTGACAAAAGCCCCAGCAGCCTTTATGGATTTGATGAACTGAGTGTCCAGGCCTTACTTGGATTCGTTTGTGATAGTCTTCATTGACGATATTTTGATCTATTCCCATAGCCGAGAGAAGCATGAGCAGCATCTGAGAGTGGTTCTTCAGACTCTGAGAGATAGTAAGTTGTATGCTAAGTTTTCGAAGTGTGAGTTCTGGTTGAGTTCAGTTGCTTTTTTGGGTCATGTATTTCAGCAGAGGCATTTAGGCAGATCCAAAGAAGATAGAGGCAATCAAGAACTGGCCTCGACCCATATCAGCTATAGAGATCCGGAGTTTGTTGGGTTTGGCAAGCTATTATCGTCGGTTTGTGGAGGGATTTTCATCTATCGTATCCCCAATGACTAGGTTGACCCAGAAGGGTGAGTTTAGGTGGTTAGATGAGTGCGAGGCGAGCTTCCAAAAGCTCAATATAGCTTTGACTATGGCACCAGTATTGGTTTTGCCCACAGGTTCAGGGCTATATACAGTTTACTGCGATGTATCTCGTGTTGGGCTTGGTACGGTGTTGATGCAAGATGGTAAGATTCTCGAGAAGGACTATCCAGTCCATGATTTGGAGTTAGCAGCCATTGTTCATGTACTGAAGATTTGGAGGCATTATCTGTATGGTGTTGCATGTGAGATGTTCATGGATCATAAGAGTTTGCAATACTTGCTCAAGTAGAAGGAGAAAAATTTTAGGTAGAGAAGGTGGTTGGAGCTGTTTAAAGACTATGATATCACCATCTTATAATAATCTAGGGAAGGCCAATGTGGTGGTCGATGCTTTAAGTAGGAAGTCAGCCACTATGAGTAGTCTTGCGTGTATTCCAATCGGTGAGAGACCGCTTGCTTTGGATGTTCAAGCTTTGGCAAATCAGTTCATGAGGTTGGATGTTTCTGAGCCCAGCGGTGTATTAGCGTGCACAGTTGCTCGTTCTTCTTTATTGGAGCATATCCGAGATTGACAGTATGATGATCCTTATTTATATATCCTTAGAGTCACAGTGCAGCACGGAGGTGCAAAGTAGTTTATATTGGGAGATAATGGAGTTTTGAGGATGTAGGGTCGTATTTGTGTGCCTAATGTAGATGGACTTCGGGAGTTGATTTTAGAGGAGGCCTATAGTTACTGATACTTTATTTATCCAGCCGCCGCTAAGATGTATCGGGATTTGCGGTAGCATTATTGGTGGAGGAGAATGAAGAAGGATAATGTCACATATGTGGCTCGGTCTTTGAATTGTAAACAGGTTAAGTACGAGCATCAGAGGCCTGGTGCTTTGTTCCATAAGATAGAGATTCCTGAATGAATGTAGGAGCGTATCACTATGGACCTTGTTATTGGGCTCCCACAGACTCAGAGGAAATTTGATGCAGTGTGGGTTATTGTTGATAGGTTGACTAAGTCAGCGCATTTCATTCCCGTGGCAGTCTCTTATTCTTCCAAGAGGTTAGCTGAGATCTATATCCGGAAGATTGTTCGTATTCATGGTGTTCCCGTGTCTATCATCTCACATTGAGGTACGTAGTTTACCTTACATTTTTGGAGAGCAGTTCAGCGGGAGTTGGGCACACGGGTTGAGTTGAGCACAACGTTTCATCCTCAGACGGACGGGCAGTCTGAGCGGACTATTCAAATTTTGGAGGAAGTGCTCCAAGCTTGTGTTATTGACTTTGGAGGCTCATGGGATCAATTTGTGCCTTTAGCAGAGTTCGCCTACAACAACAGCTACCAGTCGAGCATCCAGGTGGTTCCTTATGAGGCTTTATATGGTAGGTGGTGTCGGTCTCCGATCAGATGGTTTGAGCCAGGAGAGGCTTGGTTGTTGTGTACGAATCTAGTGCAGGATTCCTTGGACAAGGTCAGGATCATTCAGGATAGACTTCGTACAGCTCAGTCTAGGTAAAAAATTTATGTTGACCATAAGGTTCGTGATTTGGAGTTCATGGTCGGTGAGCGGGTATTGCTTCGAGTGTCGCCTATGAAGGGCGTGATGAGATTTGGGAAGAGGGGCAAGCTTAGCCCTAGGTTCATTGGCCCTTTTGAGGTTCTTGATCGAGTGGGAGAGTTGGATTACAAACTTTTGTTGCCGCCGAGCTTATCAGCCGTGCATCCAGTGTTTCATGTGTCCATGCTTCGGAAGTATCACGACGATCCATCCCACGTGTTAGACTTCAGCACTCTCCAGTTGGACAAGAACTTACCATATGAGGAGGAGCCGGTAGCTATTCTAGACCGGCAGGTTCATCAGTTGAGATCGAAGAGTTTCCCTTTTATTTGTGTTCAGTGGAGAGGTCAACCTGCTGAGGCATCGACCTGGGAGTCCGAGTCCTATATGCAGAGCCGTTATCCCCATCTTTTCCCCGACACAGGTACTTCCTTCTTATGTCTGTTCGAGGACGGATGGTTATTTTATAGGTGGAGGATGTGATGACCGAAAAGGTCATCACTTGTTTTAGAAACAAATTTAGTGTTTCGAGGCTTAAAAACCTTCCTTTTACCTCACCTCAATTTGTGTGCGTGGTCCGGACCTATATCCGGAAAGCCTTCTATGTGAAAATATGAGAAATAGAAATTTATAGAGTTAAAATTTGATTATGGTTGACTTTAGTCAACATTTTAGATAAACGGACCCTGTCTCGGAGGGTCCGTAGGAAAATATGGGACTTGGGCGTATGCCCGAAATCGAATTCTGAGGTCCCAA
Source organism: Nicotiana glauca (assembly GCA_026770625.1). Taxonomy (NCBI): domain Eukaryota; kingdom Viridiplantae; phylum Streptophyta; class Magnoliopsida; order Solanales; family Solanaceae; genus Nicotiana; species Nicotiana glauca. Next base: position 392,559 of record MU716536.1, on the reverse strand, counting down.
GCCAGAGAAATGAATTTTTTTTAAAAATTATTTTCTAGAAAATATATGAGTTTTTAGAAATGAGATGTCTTTGAAATTTGATGCTATCGGGCTCATATTTTGGTTTCGGAGCTCGGTACATGTCTTATATGTGGTTTAAGTTATGTTTGTGAAATTTGGTAAGAAATGTACTTGAAATGACGTTAATCAGACCATTTTTGAGAAAAATTTGAAAATCTGATGTTCTTAAGTGATTTCATGATTTTGATGTTAAATTCATAGTGTTAATGTTATTTTGGTTATTTGTATGCACGAGCAAGTCCGTATGATTTTTGTAGGTTAGTGTGCATGTTTGGTTTGGAGCCCTGAGGGCTCAGGTGAGTTTTGAATAGGCCACCAAGTGAAATTTGGACTTAGGATATTGCAGGTTTTTCAGCTGGTATGATCAGGACTGCAGGTTTCTCAAATGCGATGTCTGGCTCACAAATGCCAGAAAATCGCTGCAAATGCAAAAGGGCCCGGTCTGTCTTGGGATCGCAAATGCGACGCAGTCATCATAAAAGCAATGTCGCAAATGCAAAAGGGCCATCGCATTTGCGAAGTGGCCAGAATTTCCCCAGTGTCGCAAATGCGCAGATTGTTCGCCAAAGCGACTTCGCAAATGTGAAAGTCCCTTTGCAAATGCGTCCATAGCAGAATTCTGGGTTTGCAATTATGAACCCTATCGCAATTGCGCCATTAGAGACCTGTAAACTCATAACTTAGATGCATTTTAACCATTTTTCACACTCTTTCAAAACCAAAACTCTCTTGGGTGATTTTTCAAAGGCAATTTCTTCTCCAAATCGATTATAAGTTCTTTCTAACTCATTTTCTTCAATCTTTAACATCTTTTCAGATGATTTCAACTCAAAATCAAAGGTTTTTATGGGGGAAATTAGAGGTTTTGGGTAGAACCTAGGTTTTTCAAATTTTAGGGATTTGGACCTCAATTTAAGGTCTGATTTCAAAACAAATTGTATATTTGAGTTCGTGGGTAAATGGATAATCGGGTTTTGGTTCGAACCTCGGGTTTTGACCATCTGGGCTCGAGGTCGATTTTTGACGTTTTGGAAAAAACTTTAGAAAACTTATTTTCATGCATTAGAACTGATTTAGATATTATTAAGTAACCGGTGGCTAGATACGAGCGAATTGGTGGTGGAATAAAGAGGTAAAGCGATAGTTGAGGATTGAATTATGTTTGAGGTATCGAGGTAAGTGTTTGATCTAACCTTAGCTTGAGGGATTAGGAGGCGTGTCCTATTTGCTATGTGTTTTTTTGTGAGTACGACGTATAGGCATGGTGAAGAGTATCTATACGTTGGTGCCAAGCATACCCGTGAGTCTTATATTATGATTATTATGACTCTGTTTATATTGCTTATGCCCGTTTGTGATGATTTTATTGTTGGGCAAAGTTTATGGAAGAAATGGTAATATTGGAACATTGAGGAGCACTGGCTCAAGTTGTGAAGTGAATTGTGAAAGAATAATTGGCAATTAAACCTTGAAGAGCATTGGCTCAAATTATGAATCGAGTTGTGAAATAAATGTCAAAAAGAGAAGAGGATTATGGTATTGCTCCCTTGCCGGGACATTGTGGTTTTTAATATTGCTCCCTTGCCGGGTTGTTGTTGCTTTGCTATTGTTCCCTTGCTGGGATTTTATTGTGATTTATTTATTTCCTTTACTTTATTGTTTGTGATTGTTGTTTGGGTGAGGAAGAGTATAAAGCACAAAGGGTGATGTCGTGTATTATTTTAGTGAAAGAGTGTTAAAGCACGAAGGGTGATGTTGTGTCACACGATGTACCATTCCGTGCCTATTATATTGATTTTATGGTAAGGATCAGAGTAAAAGCTCGAAGGGTGATGCCGTGCAGTTTATATTGATTTTTTTGGTGAGGATGAAAGTAAAAGCACGAAGGGTGATGTCGTGCACTTGTTTGATTTCTGATTCTTGTTGAAAATTGAGTTATGGTATTCCTTGTGTTTACCTGTTGATTTCCTGTTATCGTTTGTTGTTTCCCCGCGGCATGTTTCCCCCTCCCATCCTTGACTGTACATTTCTGCTTTATTTTTCCGCTATATATGATTTAACTGCATATGTTTATTTGATAGTCTGGTCCTAGCCTCATCACTACTTCGCCGGGGTTAGGCTAGGCACTTACCAGCACATGTGGTCGGTTGTGCTGATACTGCATTCTACACTCTTTTGTGCAGATCACAGTGCTATAGATTTTGGACCACAGTGAGTTTGTTGTTTCGCGTTCATCAGGCGACCCGAGGTAGTCTTGCAGGCATCCGTAGGCCTTGGCGTCTCCTCCTAGCAATTATTCCTGTTTCTTTCTTGTATTTCCAGAGACAGTACTGTATTATTTCTTTCAGACCTCTATTTGTAGTACTCTCAGACAGTCTGTGAAGTTGTGACACCAGTCATGGGTAGTTGTTATGCCTTGATATTGGTAGAATTATTACAAATTGAAATTAAGTCTTCCGCATATTAAATTATGTCATTTATTAACTGTTGGTTCTTAATTGTTAACGTATTTAAAATGGAATCAAGGTAATTAAATTCAGTTGTTTGGCTTTCCTAGATTTCACTAGTAGGCGCCATCACGACTTTCGAGGGTGTAAAATTTTGATCGTGACAGGTGCTCAAATTTTTTTTCATCAGTAACAAGTAATATTTTATTCTATACACGATAATATCTGCGAAGGGTTCTCATTTGATCATTGTAATGACACGACCGGTCATTTTGAGCCCTATCGCGTCGTTCAGCATTAAGAGGCCATGAGCAGCTTTATTTCAGGTATTATGACTTGTACATGTGGTCAAAATTGAATTTTGGGAAGTTCAAAGATTATTTGGGAAGAGAATTCTCATTTCGGAAGCTTAAAGTTGAAAGAATTAACTTGTATTGGATTTTTGAGTAAATGACATTGAAATCAGGATTTGAAGGTTCCAGCAGGTTCGTATGATGATTTCGGACTTGGGCGTATGCCCGTATCAGGTTTTGGATGACCCGAGAGCATTTGGCGCCTATGTTGGAAGTTAGAATTTTAGAAGAAATTTCATAAGTTTGGCTAGAAGTGCATTTTAGTGTTATCGATGTCCGTTTGGGATTCTGAGTCTATGAATAGATCTGTATGGTGATTCTAGAGTTGGGAGCACGATCGGAAGTGAATTGGGAGGTTCGTTGGTCATTTTGAAGCCATTTGGCTAAAGATAGAATTTGAAGGTTTTTGAGGAGTTTGACTGGAAGTGGACTTTTTGAAATCGGGGTCGGAATTCGATTCCGGAAGTTGAAATAGGTCTGTGATGTCGAATATGACTTGCGTGAAAAATTTTAAGTCAATCGGACGTGATTTGATGGGTTTAAACATCGAAAGTAGAAGTTATAAATTCTAAAGTTCATAAAGCTTGGATTGGAGGTTGATTCATGATTTTAGCATCGATTGATGTGATTTGAAGCCTCGAGCAAGTCAGTAATGTATTTTGGGATTGGATAGGGTCTTGGGGGGCGGGGAGGGGG